>PVJX010030969.1:0-21550 GCA_004027295.1 Dolichotis patagonum
ATTAAGTGCGATGACATCCCCCCAACTCCCTGATGTTAAGGTAAATAAAATATTTTATGTGCACAGAGCCTGCTCTACAAGGGAGAAATTCAACAGGCATCAAGGTGAGGGCAGGTGGAAAACCAGCCTTGCACATGACTTGTGACCTCCTCTTTCACCTTCCCCACCTCCTCATCTACCCCTACATCCTCCACTGCCTAGACTGGAAAGCTCTGCTTCTTCCATCAAGGCCAAGACTTCAGGGAAGGCACAGAGCTCCACAACTGCGCCCTGGGTCCATTTTCTTACTCACGCAAAGAACTAAGCCATCCTCCTCTCTGTCCCATAGCCTGCACCCTCAGTCTGGCTGCCTCATGGGCAAAGGCTTCCCTACCCGCCTCCTTCCCACACAGCCTATGAAGGCTGCTTATGCCTGACTAGCTGATAATCACAGGGAAACAGACAGGAAGCAGGAAAAGGGACAAAGGGATGACCGAGATGAAGAAATCTTCCACAGGAGACTCTCTGCATCTCACCAAATCCCAATGTCCTCCTCTGGGAAAAGGGGACAATGTATGCCTCATATGACAATTCATGTGAAGTAAGCAGCACAAATTTCAAATTTAGAAGTCGTTATAAGAATCATGGTAATTTTATTGTAGAACATTCAAACCTTAGATTGCGGAAGATGGAAAATATATAACCATTCTGATTTCTTCTAACCTAAGACTTCATTCCATATTTTAAGTCATCTTACAGATTTGGAATTGGGACACAAGACAGGTAAGGTTTTATATAGATGGGGCAAGAGACTAATGTTTACGGCCTTGCCAAGTAGGCAGAGCCATCCGCAACCCAGAAGAAAGGTCTCTGGAGTTTCTAGGGGGAAAGGAGAGGTTTCAAAGGGGAAAGTAGAGTGAAAGATTCTCTTATCAATCAATCAAGACCTCTTCACCCAACACTCATAACTGTACAACTTGGTAACAGTGCGATAACATCCACTGTGCCTTAACTGTGTTTATTCCTGTAAGAAAGTGCTAAGCACTTTCTATTTATCAAGCATCCTATAAAGTAGATACTATTAGTCTCATTTGATAGATAACAAATGACCTGGAGAGGTTAAGTAGTTGGTCACCTCAACTCGTGAGCTGTGGAGCCAGGGTTTCAACCCTGCCTAGCTCCAGAACTTCTATACTATCTGTCTGCCTCAGTCTGCTGCAGAACTCTGCTCATTCTCTCTTCAGGATGCCTTGAGAAATTGTCCCTTCTGTCCCCCTTTTGAGTTCAAGAGCCTGTCATGTGACAGTTGTATTTCAACCTCCTCGTCGATGGCCCTGTCTCTCACACCTACCGTACTTTCTGCCATCGCAGACTCAAGGCCAATGCTATCCGGAAGGTTCTTCCAGGGATGACAGAAATGTCCTCAATCCATTCATCCCAGTATGCTAGCTAATTGCAGTTACCGCACATTTGAGGAGTGACTACTATGACTAAGTAACTAAATTTTTAATGGTACCCATTTTAATTAATCAAGGTTGACGTAGACTCATGTGGCAAGTGGCTATAATATTGGATCATACAGTACTCAGCAGCCCACATTCCACTCCCTGCGTAGAGTGGAATGCCAAAGGGAAATGTGAATAGAGTGGAAATTGAAACCTGGTATATCACCAGGACCCAAAAATATCAGTTTATACTCTTTCTCAGCCTAGAAAGTTTGGAAAGCTAGAGAGAACATGAATAATCAGGCAATCATTTTTTGATAAGAATATCTACCTTAAGTTGAGAACCTCCAATGCCCTCACTTTTGAATCAAACACTCAGTGTACATTTTATCCAGACATCCCTGCAAAGGAGACATTACCATCTTCACTCATCTGTGCAGTCATGAAACACACAGCGGGCACCTGGAGATTCCATGGCAGACCACCAGGGTGCTGGATTAACAAAACAGAATCCTCAGGGTTTACTTTTTATAAAGAAAGGGTCTGAAACTCAATAAAGTAATTCACTTCCCTTTCCATAGTAGAAACCAGAATCCAGGCTGCCAGGTTCCACCTCTTCTTGGGTCCTCCTACTTCCCAGGCTGCAAATAAAATCAAGGTTAAAAGCTCCTCCCTGTGAAGAAAGGGTGATCTGAAAAGAAAATGTTCCAGGCACTTTCTTGTGATTGGGACACAATGCCCAAGAAACACCATTTAAAGAAGTTACAGCCCATGGATGTCTAGATCCCCAAGCATGGCCAGGGGCATAGTGGAGGGAAGCTGCTCACATCATGATGGCCAGGGAGCAGAGAGTGAAAGGAGGAGCTGGGAGGGGGAGATATATGGTATCCTCCTAGGTTACAGCATCAGCAAATGATCTCTTCCAACCAGGTTCTACTGTCTACCATCAAGGCAGCTATATCACCCCATAGTTCAACCACCTTCCAAAAACCCCAACCTATGATATAAGAGAAATAACATAACTTCCAATCTGTTACATGTCAAATACACTGAGTTCATGTTCTGCAAAACTGAAGAATGAATGTTAAGGAACAAGGGCAGTTAAGAGAAAGAAAACTTTATTAAGAGAAAGAAATATCTCCTGAGAGACAAGGAGGGGCCTCAAAAATGGGTTGCCACATCAACTGAGAAATGAATAAAACAAGACATGGTACTTTTATATGATGGAGTACTAATCTGGCATAAAGAAGGACAAACTTGAGACTTCTATAGGTAAATGGGTACAACTTGAAACCACATTTATAAGTGAAATAAATCAGACATGTAAGTGTAAATATCGTAGTGTCTTACTATTGTGAAAAGCTGAAAGAAACACGATTTATATTTATGCTTTGAAGTGGGTCCGTAAACAATATAGGAATCTAAGCAGCCAAACTGATAAATTTTGGAATTTTATTAGCTGAGCTCAGTGACCATCCGTAGACCCCTGTTGCAGAGTCAAAACAAGTGATCCTGAACTGGAGGATTGCAGGGCATTTAAAGCAGAAAAGCTAGACATCCTGTTGGAAACAGTTTAGCTAGAATCTCACATTAATCCTGCTTCTTTGTTGAGCAGGTTAATTTTTTCTCTTGTAGGTACAGCTCATTCTGCTTTTCTCATGGGATTTGTACCCTAAGTAATTTTTCACTCTTCTGGGTCAAATGCAGGGCACTAGTCATATACAGGGCACAAGATGGTGGTAGTTATGCCAAACTACAATACATTTATGTTTATATTCAAGATACTTATGCTAAAAAAAAATGAGTTGTCAATGAGCCCACCTCTTAAAGGAAGTTTTATGGAGTAAAATCACTAGGTGGGTACAACATGGGTCAAAACTATGATCAACCAAGAAGATTACAAATAGAGCTGTTTAGGTAATACTGATTCAGGGGAAGCAGGTCACATAGCAAGTATTCATGGAAAGAACAAAGACCTGCTTTAGGAAGGGATGGATCAGGGTGGTTACTGAAATCTATCTAAACTTTATTGGATCAGGTGATAGCAATGATCTTACCCCCTGGGGAAGTATATAGGCCTGGTCATTCCATCTTTATCTTAAAGCCTGGCTTTAATGAACATCCAGCCAGTGTTGTAATGTGTTCTCATCTTCTGCACTGACCCCTTTGAGGGCCTAGCCCTGTCTGACTGCCTATAATATTTCTACTTAACTTAGTTATCTATAATATTCCCCTTTCTGAAGAGGTACCCCTAACTTATGTAAGGGGGAAGGGTTAATGACCATTTTTGCTACTTCTGGCTGAACGGTGCTGTAGTTGTGACTGGCAGTCAGAAATACTCTCCAGAAGATCTATCTAAAGGCCCTCAATAGACACCAGTCATTCTCACCTTTGGTTGACATGTATCTTTAAGTCTGGAGGAGACAAGGCCAAAGAAGCAGTTAAGTATGCATGGTCAAATAATAAAACCAACAAGACTAATATGAATACAACCAACAAATGTTGGTTGGCACCAAGAAGAGCCAGTAACAGTCTCCCACAAAGAGGGTAAGAAGAGAACCTAGGGAATTTTAGGATCTGACATGGCATTAACCTGTCACTTAATATCCTGAACAGCCATTGAGATATTAACAGAAAAATTACAAATATACATAAAACATTTGGCTTTTACAATTGCACAAGTATCCCCTCATGCTGTTGTTAGGATGTCTAATACCATCCAGTTTTGGAGGACAGCTTGTTTCTTTAATTTTACTCCTTCATTTAGGAGACAGAGAGGTGTCATTGAAGGCCCATTGAGTATAGTTACCAAGTCCTGTTGCAAGACTTCCTCTAATCCCAGGGAAGGGACAAAAATAGAAGCCAAATGATCATACCAATGAAACACACTTTTACAGCATCAGTGTCATAGATGGTTAGGTTTGCTGGTTTGTTGATATTTTTGACACTCTTCCCTTCAACTGCACAAATCCCAGCTTGTATCTCCTTATCCATGAAGGAGGTACCCAAGACAATGAATGGGTTCTACAGAATCAATGAATGCCATTAGGGGCTTTCCAGGTAATTCCAGAGCAATTAAACCAATCTGTTTTAAAGCATTCTTTGACCAGTAAATTCATGCTGTGCATGCACGGCTCAGGGGATGTCCATTTCAAGCATTTAGTAAGTAGTTAGGCCAATGAGAAGAGGAGTGACTTCTTTGTTCCCAGAAACTTTCTACTAAGTTGTCCTATAGTTGGAGTTAACCATATAATATCATTATTAGCATAAATATTGACATTATGGCCTTTACAAAGTTGTAAGGCCCTTGCCAGGCTGAGTTCTGCACTAGTCCCAAGAGTAAGTGAGGAACTTTCAAGTGTCTGATGTAGAGACTACTGCATACTCTGATCTTCTTGTCATATTTTCCATGATGTAACCACCATTACAGAAGAGGGTCAAATTAGGGTCTATAAGAGGTGTGTCTAACAAGTCTTTTCTGGGTACATATATATGGAGAATTACCTGTTTGTGGTCATGTCTTTTAGCCTCAGTTTTCTCCTATCTGGTAGAAAGATGGCAGGGTTTAAGGAGGAACACGTCTTTATTTGAATGGCTAATCCTTTTAGAAGTAGACCCTGATATTTTAAAAGTCTGATAGCCATAGACTCTCTTTGGAAGAAAGAAATCCTACCACACTGTAAAGTGTATGTACAGCAAAATATTTGCCTACAGTTAGTTTGGATGCCTTTAGTACCAGTAGAGCTGCAGCAGCCACAGCTGTAAGGCGTGAAGACTATCCTCTTGCTACAATGTCTAGTTCCTGACTCAGCTACCTTACAAACTGTTGAGCAGGCCCTCAATTCTGTTAAGCACTCCCAAAGCCATGCCTGCCTTTCCTTAACATATAGTTTGAGATAGTGTCTGTCTGCTCGGTAGCTCTGTATTGGAGCATTTAAAAGCACTTGTTTAAGCTTGTTTAAGTTTGGGGATCAGGTTCCCAGGTTAAAAATATGGATATCTACTTTTTGGGCTTCCTTTATAAGCTAAAAGAAGGATAGTGCAATCTCACTGTACCCTGCTATACAAAGGCTACTAAAGGCTACAATTTCTTGGAATCCTCTAGCTGTTTTATAGTCTCTAGCTGTAGAAAAGAAAGTATTGATTTAATTCTCTCTTTCCTCAGTCTTTATGTTCTCTTAGATATGATAAGACCCAAGTATTTTACCTCAAGGCTGCAAAGTTATGTCTTAGACCTAGACCAGTTGTGTCATGTGTCCTAGAAAACTCAGCAGACCATGGGTGCGTTGGCTAAAGAGCTCTTCTGAGGACGCATAACAGTGTAGCATCTGTATGTTGCACGACTGTGACTTGGAAAGATTCAAATAGCGCTATCTTGTGGGAAAGCACTTAGCTAAAAAGATGCGGACTTCTCTGAACCCTTGAGGAAGCAGAGTCCAAGTCAGTTTAGAGGTCTGATCACAAGGATTTTCAAAGGCAAAAAGCAACTGGGAACTTGTATGTAAAAGAATACAAAAGAATGCATCTTTCAAATCTAACACTAAAAACCAACCAGGAACTTCCAGAATCTGAAAAAAGAGAGCATATGGGTTAGATACCACCACATGGATTGGCACTATTGCCTCATTTACCAATCTAAAATCTTGGTAATCTCTATTCCACATTGGGGTTTGGAACTCCCAAGACTGGAGCATTGCAGGATGTTATAGGGTGTAAGTAAACCTTGTACCCAGTTCTAGGCAATAGTCCTTTTTTAATTTCAGGCCTTGGAGGGTATTCTGTGGTGAGGAAAAATAGTAGGATTTTTGAGATGCATTTGCACCAGGAAAGTTCTTATTGCTTTCTATTCCTTCAGTTGCCCATACATCAGGATTTATTTCTGCCTCTATGAAGGGGAGGTAGCATAGCTGACTGGGTGTATGTATATTACAGTAGTCAAGCAAGATAAGATCTCTTTCCCCAGGAGACTAGACTTTCAAGTATAATTAAAAAGCAATGAGAGAAAAGGAAGCCACTCCAGTTACAGCCTAAGAGGGACAATGAATTACCTCCTCTCTAGTGACTCCTTTCACTGAGGTATGATGGCTGGAAGGAAATCCAGGGTTAAAAAGAAGGATTGAGAGACATACACAAGTGTCCAGCAATAAAATGGTTTCTTTTCTCTCTGTAGTCATGATTACCCAGGGTTCCTCTATGGGAATCACAGTTCAGCCAGAGGAAGAAGACAGCAAGTTTCCCCAGGGCTCTTCAGTCTTGGTGGACCAGCTAGTAAGATGAGTTTCTGAGCTCTGAGACCTCCATTTCAGCGGACAGTCCAACTTCCAGAGGGTCACCTTGCAATCAGGGCAAGGTTCAGGAAGCCTCTGGTCATCACAGTTTTCATCAGTCTTTCCCAAGGAGGCTTGGTTCTCTGCAGCAGTAGTAGGTAAGCTTAGTCTTGGAGCCCTGAGACTCAGTATCAGAGGTTATTCCTTTTGCGACTTCAACCGATGAAGCCATTTTCTCTTGGTCTCTTTGTTTTCTCCCCTTGGGCTCCTTCTGGTCATAATTATAAAATACTGAAGAGGCGTTTTTCACTTAAGTATCCAGTGAGCTATCTGGGGCAAATTCATCTTTTGTAGCTTTTTCTTACTATCTGAAACTTATTGAGTAATAAATTTCTCTTTAACAATAATTTGTCTGTCTACCAAATCAGGAGCTAGGGATGTACATTTCATTAATACCTCTTGTAAATGACTTAAGGAGACAAAGGAGTTCTCATCTTTCTCTTGATGAAGAGTTAACAATTTAAAATAATTGAAGGGCTTAGTTCTTGTACTTCTTAGACCTTTGAGAATACATGCCTGAAGATGTCTCCTATTCCAGTCCCCCATCTGGTTGATAGGCTAGTAAGGATCTTGTATAGGGACTGCTTGGGCTCCAGTAGGAACTGGCTGTTCCCCTAGCTTCCTGTCTTCTGTCCTTCTAAAATTAACAGTATGTTATTCATCTCCAAATGTAATAGCAGCTTGTAATGCTGCTTGCCTCTCATTAGAAGTCAATGTTTGATTTGAGTAACAGTAAACCTTTCCAGTCTAATTAATAGATCTAAGTAAATCTCCTAAAGATCTCAATGTACTTATTGGGGTTGTCTTAAAATGTCTTAAAATGTCTCAGATCTTATTTTGATTTGTTTGAGGACACCTAGAGAAAAAGACATGGACACAGGCATGACCAAATTCTCTATTCTCATCCTTTTAGGGATATTGTCTCTGAAGAGCTTAAGCCAAATCAGGTAGGAATAGATACAGCCCAATTAAGGTTGGCTTGGAAGCCTCATTCTTAGAGTCTGCAGGGCAAGGGAGGGAAAACTCAAACTTAGCAATAGTGGATGAGGCTTTAAGGTTGCCTTGGAAACCTCATCCTTAGGATCCAAAGGCCAAGGAAGGTGAATCTCAGTAATAGAAGATGCATCCAATCATGCCTTAAGGGCCAGAGGCGTCCGATTTTCCTGAGGCTTATATTTACACTTTGAACACAAGTAAGGATTATCTCTTAATGCAAAGAAAGTGTGAACATAAAGTAATCATGACCATTTTCCCTCTCTTACAGTACAATTCTAGTTGTCAAATAGTATCATAATCAGTATTTCCTTCTGCACTCCATTATGTCTTTAGGGGATAGGAAGGCCATGCATTAGTGCAGAAAAATGTTAAACAGCTCTTTCTCAATATGTGAGAGTGAAACAATTTTCAGTGCTTAAGAATACATTCCAAAGGAGTAAGAGAATTCAACATTGAGTTTTCCCAAAGATTAAAAAAAAAAAAAAAAACAGGTATCTCTTTTAATCCCTATTTGGTTGTTATGCACCCTCAAGGTAACCCTCAAAGTTTCAGAGCAGGTGGTGTGTGCTAACTGGAGGGTGACCAAGAGATAGCTAAGTCAAGTCAGCTATTAATGAGAACTAGCCACTATTAATGACACATTCCCCTACCTCCTCTGGAAATTCACACTCCTAACTCCACACTTATTATAAGCTACAATTGATTCTAGCTGTATATTCTAGTGATAGAGTAATATTTAAAGAAGTAAAGGCAGGGGGTTTAGCTCAGTGGTGTAAGTGCCTGCTTAGCTAACGTGGGGTCATGAGTTCCATCTCTGGTACAAAAAAAAAAAAAAAGAAGAAGTAAGCATTGCTAGCAAAATTAAACCAATAATCAAAGGATCTGATCAACTGCTTTCCAATTCTTTGAAAGAGAATAAGGAGGTTAAAAAAAAATAAAAATGCATGGAAGCATTTTGCATGCTTATAATTCCAGCATGTAGAAGGCTGAAGCAGGAAGATCACTGAGAGTTCAAGGCCAGCCTGAATCAAACAGTGAGACCTTTTCTCAAAAGGAAGAGGAGGAAGAGGAAAATCAAAAGGCAAATTGGAAGTGATTGGAGCACTTCCCAGCCTGCATATAAAGATCACCTCCAGATGCAGATACAAGCAAGTAATGGCTCAGAAAAATCTTCCCTAGGCCTTAGGGCAAAGAAGTCCCCAAGACATGTGTACTATTTACCTGATCACCTAGGCAATCTTCCCTTAGAGGCAAAACAAGGCTGAGTTTTACTCAAAATCCACTCTAAAATTTCAATTTCTATATCTGCAACACATTTATGAAACCCACAGGTTAAAACCTGTACCCATTGTTCAGCCACCACAACTCTCACATTAGCAAAAGTACTTCCCTCCCCTACACACAGAAGATAAGAATTAGGCTATGAGGGGGGAGGAGAGCGAGGAGGCTGGGAATTCTCCCTTAAACTGAATGTCCTTCGTCTAAAATGACTGACTTCCCTGTCTTGGGTGTTAGCAAACAAACACTCATTTTGTATGGGCTCAATTTAAAAGTTGTTACTTGTCAGACAGGAGGAAAAGGTTGAGACAGTTCAGGGCTCCTCCCTCTTTAACATTTAGCAAAAACATCTCTCCAGAAAATGAAAGTACAAAGTAATTTGTTCTCATCTTCTGCACTGGCTCCCTTGAGGGCCCAGCCCTGTCTGACTGTCTATATTTCTACTTAACTTAGCTGTCTATAATAATACCTTCAAGGAACATCTAGATACAAACCATTAAAGAAAATAAATGATGAATTTTATCAGAGATTTCAAAAATAAAATAAGACAGGCAACAGTTTTAATGGAAAAATATGTATCTATAGTCTTGGAAAGAGGTCAACTGTCTATGCACTCAGAAGGACAGAGTAGTGCAGACAGATGCCATGTGGAAACAGGTGGCCAGCCAAACCTTAACAACAAATATCCCCACCCTCTTCTGGGCTGGTGGAGCCATATGTAGAACTTACAGCCACATTTTAAGATTAGGACCAACAAGCTTGATTAAAATAGCAACCCAAGAAACAGCTGAATGTTTAAGAGATGAAGACTTAAAGAAAAAAAACAAAGCACTGCTAGACAAAACAGGGATTAATCTCACAAATGAACTGCTGTGAGAATGCCAGAAGCAACAGATTGCATAATTTATAGCCCCATGTATATAACATTTAAAACAGATAAATCCCCTTTTAGTGACACAATGAGAAAAGAGCTCCTGTGGGGTGGGTGATGCAAAGAGAATCTCTGCGCTAATGGCTGTGTTCCTCTGAAACAGTTAATCCAGTTAATTGCATGCACTTTATTGTGTGTGTTATAAGTCAATATAAAAGTTCATGAAAAGAAGAGAAAAATAATGATTGTAAAGGTATTCTCAGAGAGATAAAAACAGTGATTATTCATAGCTAATAGTTCTCAAAAAGAATTTCTATACTCAATATATTAAGTCCTGTTACTCTCCTATTACCTTGTTTTGAAAGCCTGTTTTGTTTTACTTTTTGTCTTTAAAATAATAAGTAAAAATAAGAATGTACTTTAGGATGCACTTTAGGAAGAAGGGAAGTAATCCTGGAAGAAAGATATGATATGCTTGGAAATAATGATCAGCAAAGTATTTCGGAAAGGGGTAAATCTAAGCAAGCATTGGTTATACAAAAGTTTATAACTAATTTATGGGGTTAATGAATAATATCAAATAGATTTTAAATACTGAAAAAAATAAATTCAAATAGAAGGTGGTTACTGTTTGGGTAAACAAAGACTTAAGAGGAGACATGAGATGTCATTTAACTAGGTTTTATTCTAGGTTTTATTCTCATGGCTAGAACAAAATACCCAACACCCATAAGTTAAAGGAGGAAATATATATTTTAGCTCACAGTTTGAAAGAGTTTCAGTCCATAGTTGGCCGGCTCCAAGGCAGGGTGTCATGGCAGCGAGGCATCCAGAGAAGAAACGGTCCATAGCAGGGTAGATGGGAGGCAGCAAGCAGTAGCCTCCCTTTCCCCTTTATTCCATTCAGACTAGAGGCCTGTGGATTGGTGCCACCCACAACTAAGGTGGGCATTTCCAGTATCCAGAACTATGCTAAACTAATCAGTGGACTAATTTAGTTATCATATACCCTTAATCCATATTCATACATGCTAGGTCTCACCAACTCTGAAAAGCAAGAAGCCTCACCTCTGAGTACATGAGGCTTTGGAGGTACATTCAGACACAAAGCACAGCAGTAAGAAAACACTAATTGCAACAGGGATCTGTATTTCACTGACAGGACCAAAAGTGATCCTAAATCAGTGTGAGCAGAATGTTGGAGTGTGCCTCAGCAACCAAAATTTACAAGCACTTGCATGTTTCACAGAAATGAGACGCCTCAAACTCATCTATAGAAGGGAAAACCAGGTCACACAGATGAAGAACGCTACACAAGTGTTAAGAGTACCCCTCTGAGATCTAAAGGATACAAATGCCCCTTTTGATTCATTACCCTGTAAAATCAGACAGATGGAGGGAGGTGGTGGTAGACTTAACAGTGGGGCAGCTACATTTGCATCTGTTTTGCCAAATACAGCCAGCATCTTTATTAGAACAGATGAGCACAGGTTTTGGTACTGGAATGCAGCTATGGATCTGGCTCCATTAGGAAGGATGATCAGATCCCTGCCCATTCATGTAATCTTGCCATTTTGCTGTTACAATATAGCTCATCTACTGTGTTCCAATATAGTCTAAAGGAGTCTTGACTATGCTGGCATTAACAAGGATAATCCATCACATATTTCAAGTGCAACTACTCATTTACTTTGTGCTGAGGGGAAAGTGTAATAAAGATTTCTAAGTGGTAGAGAATGATCAAGGGTCTGAAGGTAGCAAGACTAAAAGACTGAAAATAAGGATGTCTGAGGAAAAGGCAGCAAGATAGAGCTATGGGAATGTGCATATAGTATTTCAATCTTTGTGTCAACGTCCACCAAACAGCATATATCCCATAAGCACTAGACAAACCAATAGGTGGAATGAGAAACCACAAACACTACTTAACCTGTGTCCTTGGCCCCTCAGTCTTCAGAAAGGGACCTATGAGCAAATTAATGCATTAATCATTGTCCCCAGACACAACAGACTGCCCCTGACCAAGGCTGCCCAAGTTACTACCTCTGCTGAGGCCCTGATCATTAAAAGCAAAAGCCAAAGCTAAGTCCTTGATACCATGCCATCAAGGATGTAATAAGTCACTTAAGGGGACGTTTATTACCTTGGATCTCTTGCATCCTGAAAGGGGCAATGGTTCATTCAACCTAAGAATATTCTGGTGATTGGTTTACCCACTCTGTCCACAGTACTTTGGTCAGCACTACTACATGAAAACCTATGGATTGTCCACTTCTGGGGAAAACAAATCTAAGGCAGTCAAGGAATAAAAAAGTTGGTTCTATTTAACTTGAAAGGAAATTTATAGACTGAAAATCAAAGGAGAGAAAAGAATTGTTCCATACAACAGGAGATCAGAAAAAAAGCAAGGGTAACTTGCCCATCGACCACAGAATGGATAAGAAAGGTATGGTATTTTTGTGCCATGGAAAGCTACCCAACTATAAAGTAGAATAATCTTGAGGCTCTTGTAGGTAAATGGATGCAACTGGAGATCATGTTCATAGGTGAAACAGTTGAACTCATACAGGTGAACCCTAGCATAAAAAACAGAAGGAGTTAGAGGGATCAAAAAAGCACAATGTTTATTATAAAAGTGATAGGGGAGGAAACACCTGGGAGGAGAAGGTAGTAACACTGTTAACTTCTTACTGTCTTGGCTTAAACTCTTGTATTGTTTTCACAATTTTGTTAGGCTTGGTTTTGTTCTGTCTTGTATTATTAGATTTTACTATGTCTGATGGTATGGGCAGCTATTATGAACATAATGGGATGTACTATGGTATTCATGGTTGGTTTCCTATTATCTTGTTTTGAAGTCCTGTAATGTTTTCATTTGTTTGTTTAATCGGTTTTATTCTGTTGTGTTTTGTTTGATTTTATTATGTGTGATACAATGGACAACTGTTTTGGAGAAAACGAGACATAGAAACCCTTATTCATTTCCTATTATCTGGTGTTGAAGTCCTGTAATGCTTTCATTCTTTTGATTTGTTTTATACTATTTTGTTATGTTTGATATTGTTGTGTGTGAAGATATGGACAACTATTTTCAAGAAAACAAGAGACATTACAGTAGCCACTGTTGATTTCCTGTTGTCTTGTTTTGAAGTCCTGTGTTGCTTGCATTGTTCTATTCTGATTTCCTTTGTTCTGTTTTGTTTTGTTTTATTCTCTTTAAGACAAAAAAAAAATTCTAAAATTTAGAAAAAAAATTTTAAAGTTGGTTCTTTGAAAAGTCTGATAAAATACACAAAATTCTAGCAAATTTTGATGAGTGAAAAAAAGGCACAAATATTTTTAAAAGATTAAACTATAAATAGTTTTAAGATTAACAAAGAATGAAATAAAATAAATAACTAAGGGAGAAGGGAAAACTTTCCTATAGTAGAGTACCAGCTAAAAACAAAAAGAAATAGAAATATTAGAAAAGTCATTATTTTGCAACTGTGCATACTAATGGTTAGTGTAAGCCAGATGCTGAAATTCACAAGTAACAAGATATTTATATCATGGCATAGTATATTCCACACTTTTCTTATTTAATACAGGAAGTAAGGTGGTCATGGTGGCGCACGTTTTTAACCCCAGCACTCGGGAGGCTGAGGCAGGAGGATTGTTGCAAGTTCGAGACCAGCCTGGGCTACAAAGTGAGCTCAAGGTCAGTCTGAACTGCATGGTAATACCTGTCTCAAAAAGACCAAAAATAATAACAATAATAATAATAATACAGGAAGTAAAATAGTAACTTTAGTGGAGGAAACTTTTGAACTCCACCTTAACTAAGCAAGCAAACTTGTCATCATAAGTCAACATCCAGTGAGCCCTAATGTTACACACTGAGAAGCAAACAATATCACTTCTGTAGTATGCCTGCCAAAAATTCATAAACCAAATCTAACAATAAGGAAACAAGTTAAATTTGAGTTGATGGACATCTACAAAACAATTGTCCCTGTACTCTCCAACATGTAAATTTAAAGAAACACCAAGAAATCTGAGAGACTATTATAGATTAAAGCAACTCTAAGAACTAAAAGTAATGACATCACTAGATCTTAGGCCAGAAAAATAATGACAGATATTACTGGGGTAACTAGTAAAAGAAAAATGTGGACTGTGTATTAGACAATGTCAGTCTAATAGATAAATATTTCATTTCCTGATTTCATTAACTATACCACAGTAACTCAGAAGAAGTGCCTTTGGTCTTAGGAAATAAGCACTGAAATACTAAGATTTGAAGGAGCATAGTGTCTGTAACTGATTCCTAAATGATTCAGAGGGAAAAAAGCAAAGGAAAGAAAATATATAGATACAAGAAAGAGATAAATGATAATGCAAACATGGCAAAATAGTAACAGTGAATGAATTTGGTAAAGGATATTGCATTGGTCAGTCTTCTGCTGCTGAGACAAAATACCTCAAATCTACAATTTAAAGGAGTATATTTTTGGCTTACCATTTCAAAAGTTTCAGTCCATGGTCAACGGGCTCCAATGAAGAAATATCATGACAGAAGGGCATGGCAGAGGAAAGCTGCTCAACTCATGGCATCTAAGAAACAGCAGGGGAAGAACCAGAGAGGAAGCGGCCAGGGATCAAATATAATTCCCAAGGTCACACCCGCATGCCATACTCCCTTTTATGAAAAATAGTCCATTTGGTTATAAACTTACCCATGAGGTTAGGATCCTCACAATCTGGTCCCTTCTTCAGGAGTCTTATTCCTTAACAATTAAGGTTAATAGGCACAGCCATATGGAAGTACTTCTCAGTATTTCCTATAATTTTTCCATAAGTTTCAAATATTTCAAAATAAAAATGTACATAAACTTTCAGAATAAAAAAATTGGAACAATATTGAACCAGTAAACTTCAAAACATAAATGAAATGAATAAATTCCCAGAAAAAAACTACATTAATAAGATTATTAAACCAGAAAAATATATAGAATTATAACAATTTTAAAAATCAAAATGAATCAAAACTACATTTGACAATTTGTTATCAGTTGTAATACTGGTAGTGTTATTTTGAAAAGATGTTGAAGCAATAACCCCAAGGACATGATTTAGACAAATGACTAGTCCCACAGCTGGGGAAGGAAATGTATAAGGAGAGCCTGGAACAACTTCTCATAACAGAAATTAAGGAAATTTATCAAAGACTACTGGGACCATACTTGTTAAAGAGGTTAAAAGAAAACAAAACAGGGGCTAGAGATTTAGCTCAGCAGTTCAAGTGCCTGCGTGGTAAGCTCAACATCCTGAGTTTGATGCCTGGTAGAAAGAAAAGAAAGAAAGAAAGAAAGAAAGAAAGAAAGAAAGAAAGAAAGAAAGAAAGAAAGAAAGAAAGAAAGAAAGAAAGAAAGAAAGAAAGAGAATATAGAAATTAAAAACAAGATAATAAAACTTAACCATGGTCACTGTATTGTGTATTGTTATCTTTAAAATAGTTGCTGAAATTACAAGTATAGGCATGCAAAACAGATCAAACAATATAACTATTCAGTTTCTTTCTATAAACTAATAGAATTAGTAGTAGAAATATCTTAGCTATCATAGATATAGATATTCTTTCTTCTTTTCTATTTTTCCTCATCCCAGTTGTTCTCTCCTTTTGAGCAGTT
The DNA here is from genome assembly GCA_004027295.1 of Dolichotis patagonum. Lineage (NCBI taxonomy): Eukaryota > Metazoa > Chordata > Mammalia > Rodentia > Caviidae > Dolichotis > Dolichotis patagonum. The sequence goes on from PVJX010030969.1 coordinate 15,569, forward strand.
TCTTTCCCTTTCACAATACCGATTGTACATTTTGGATCTTATTTACTCTTTCAGTTTCTTACACGAAGGAGACATATAAAGTTTACACATGTGAGTCTGATTTATTTCACTTTTGAGTATGGTTTCTAATTACATCCATTTACCTATGTCTTGAATTTATCTTTCTTTATAGCTGAATGGTACTCCATTGTATAAAAATACCACATCTTTTTTTTATCCATTCCTCAATTGATGGGCTTTGGGTTGTTTCCAAGAATTAGCTATTACAAATTATACTGCTTCAAACAAAGGTGCACATATATAGCTGTGACACAATGTTTTTAATTCTTCTGGGAAAATACTGAAAAGGAAAATCACTGGGAATGGGGCCTCGAATCCGAGTTTTCTGAGGCATCACCACACTGATTTCCACAGTGGATGCACCAATCTACACTCCACCAGTAATGGAAAAGGGTTCCTTTTTCCCCACAGCCCCACCAGCATTTGTTGTTGGTTGAATTCTTGATGGCAGCCATGCTTTCTGGAGTAAGGTGGAATCTCGATGTTTTTTTAATTTGCATTTCTCAAATGACCGATGGTGTTGAACATCTTTTCATATATTTTTTGCCATTTGTACTTGCTCATCTGAGAAATGTGTCTTCATCTCAGACGCCCATTTTTGAATTGGATCTTTGAATTTGAGGGGCCTCATTTTTTTTAAATTCTTTATATGTCCTAGATACAAGTCTTTTGTCTGAGAGGCAGTTGACTAAGATTTTTCCAAATTCAAAGATTTTCTTTTCATTCTGCTGGTGATTTCTTTTGATATGTAAAAACTTTTTAATACGATGAGATCCCAGTTGATTCTTGGAAATAATTCCCAAGCAGTTTAGTTTTTATTCATGAAATCTCTGCCTACCCCTATGTCTTTAAGATTTCTACCTACTTTATCCTCCAGCAGATTTAATGTTTCTGTTTTTATTAAAACCACACTGATTTTTTTTTTTTTTTTTGTACCAGGGATCAAACTCATGACCTCATATAGGCCAGGCAGGCACTTGTGCTGCTAAGCTATATCCCTGGCCTAGTGTTTCTGTTTTAATATTTAGATCTTTGATCCATTTCAATTTTGGTTTAGTGCATGATGATAGGCATGGGTCTAATTTTAGTCTTCAACATGTGGAAAGCCAGTTTTTCTAGCACCATTTATTAAAAAGACTATCTTAATTCCAATGAACATGTTTGGCCTTTTTGTCAAAGATAAGGTGGTTGAGTGTGTTGGTAGTAGTGTCCACATCTTCTATTCTATTCCTTTGATCCTCAGATCTGGTTTTTTGCCAGGATCATAGTGATTTTATCATACTAGCTTTGTAGTATAATTACAAGTCAGGGATTGTGATGCCTCTTGCATTGCCTTTGTTGCCCAGGAATGCTTTTGCTATTTTAGGTCTCTTCTGGTTCCAAATGAATTTTAGGGTTCTTGATTCTAGATCTGTGAGGTATGCTGAAGGTATTTTGATTGGGATTGCATTAAATCTGCATAATAATTTTGGGAATATGGCCATGTTTACAATGTTTGCTCTTCTTGTCCATGAACAAGGACTATCTTTCCATTTTCTGAAATCCTTTTTTTTTTCAGAGTACTGAAATTTTCAGTGTATAAATCTTCTACTTCCATTGTTAAATTGGTTCCTAGGTACTTAATTTTTTTGGATGCTATTGTGAAGGCCGCAGTTTCCCTAATTTCTAAGTGAGTTTGTTATTTCTGTACAGGAATGCTATTGATTTTTGAGCATTGACTTTGTATCCAACTACACTATTGAGTTTGATTATTAAATCTAGAAATCTTCCAGTAGAGTTTTAGAGGTTTTCCACATAGAGTATCATGTTATCTGCAAATCATGATAATTGAACTTCTTCCTTTCCTGTTCTTATTCACAGACATTATGGCAGAAAACTTTCCTGGCAGAGAAAAAGAATTTGACATGCAGATTAATGAGGCAGATAGAACTCCAACTAGCCATGATCAAAAAAAAGAAAATCTATGACCACGCATATCGTAGTCAAAATTCCAGAAATCCAACACAAGAATAAAATCTTCAAAGCTGTTAGAGAAAAGGAACAAATCACCTACAAAGGAAAGCTCATTAGAATCACAGCTGACTTCTCATCACAAATTCTCAATTCAAGGAGAGCTTGAAATGAAAATTCTAAAAGAAAACAAGTTTCAACCTAGCTTGATGTGCCCCACAAAACTGTCTTTCAAAATTGATGAAGAAACAAGATACTTCCATGACAAAGAACATCTGAGGAAATTTATAACCACCAAACTAGGACTCCAAAATGTTCTGATGCTGGGGTTTAGCTCAGCTGTATAAGTCCTGCCTGGCAAGTGCAAGGTCATGAGTTCAATCCCCAGTACAAAAAAAAAAAAAAGAGGTTCTGAAGGACATGCTAGAAAGAGATAGTAAGGACCACAGCTCCATGAACTCCGACAGAAAAAAAATCCACATGGGAAAGCAAACAATTAGAGGGAAGAGAAAAAAGGAGGAGTCAACAATAGAAAAATAACATGACAAGGATAAGTCAGTATACATCAGTTATAACCATCAGTGTTAATGGTCTTAATTTACCAACTAAAAGTCACTGAGTGGCAGAATGGATCAAGAGGCAAGATCCAACAATATGCTGCTTACAAGAAACACATTTAATTCCAAAAGAAATTCATAGATTGAAAGTCAAAGGATGGAAAACAACACTCCAAGCAGCAGAAATCCAGAAAAAAGCAGGGGTAGCTATTCTACTTGCAGACAAAGTGAATTTCAAGCCAAGACTGATTAAGACAGATAAAGAAGGTCACTACATCCTTGTAAAGGGAACAGTCAAAGAAGAAGAGATAATAATCATAAGTACATATGCAACAAATACCAGTGTACCAAACTATATCAAACAATTACTAACAGACATGAAAAATCAAATAAGCCCTAACACAATTGTATTGGGAGAGCTCAACACCCCACTGTCACAAAAAGACAGATCAACTAGACAAAAAAAATCAATAATGAATAATAATGATTTAAAACTAAATCAAACTTTTGAGCAAATGGACTTAGTAGGTGTCTATAGAGTGCTCTACCCCACAACATCAGAATACGTATTATTCTCAGTTGCACATAAGACATTCTCCAAAATAGACAATATACTGGCTCAAAGAACATGCTTAAGTAAATGTAAAGGAATCAGAATTATCCCATGCATACTGTCAAACCACAGTGCAATGAAATTGGAAATCCATTCCAGAAGAAACCACAAGAATATTATGAACATCGAAATTGAGTAGCACCCTACTAAGCAACCAGTAGGACACAGATGAAATTAAAGAAGAAATTAGACAGTTTTTAAAATTGAATGATAATGACAATACAGCATCCCGGAACTTGTGGGACTCAATGAAAGCAATCTTAAGATGGAAATTTATAGCAGTAAATACCCATCTCAAGAAAACAGAGCAAGTGCATATAAACAACTTAATGTTGAACCTTAAACTTGTAGAAAAAGAAGAGTAGGCTAAGCCAAAAACTCCTACAAGGGAGGAAATTATAAAGATAAGAGCAGAAATTAACACACTGGAGACTAAAAAACAATACAAAGGATCAATAAATCAAGGAGTTGGGTTTTGAAAGACAAAATAAAATTAACAAACACTTAGCCAAACTTATCAAAAAAAAAAAAAGGAAGAAAAGACTCAAACCCATGCAATTAGGAATAAAAGGGGTGAAATCACAACAGATCCTGCAGAAATCAAGAAAATTATCTATACCTACTTTGAAAATTTGTATCCTAATAAGATGGAAAATACCAAAGAAATAAATACATGCTTATCATTTCTTTTACCTGAAGATCATCTCTGATATGATCTCTTTTCAGCCTCATAGAGTTGTTTTTTTACTTCCATTGCTATTACTTCAGAAAGTTCAGGTGTGTGATTTCCAATTTCTCTCATATCTAAGTCTCCTGGACTTGTTCTGGGTGGACTAGGAGTTTGAGATTGCATTTTTGTTCCTTCATTTTGGCATTTTCCTGTGTTTCTCTAATTCTGCTGGATACCAAGTCCTAGTTGCTTTCTGCACTGGTGACCTGTCTTGAAGCAGGCCTCACTGAGGGTTGCAGATGGTGGTGGGTCTCTAGGAGTGGCTTCCTTGTCCCCACACATCTCACCAAGAGTTTCTGGGTGTGGATAGGTCACTGGATGAGGCTTCCCTGTCCCCACTGGCCTCATCAAGTGTTCTCAGGTGTGGGTTGGTCTCCAGGTGTGGCTTCTTGGTCCTGCAGGCCTCACCAAGGGTCCCCAGATGGCTGCAGAGCTCTAGGCATGGCCTCACTGAGGGTTCCCAAGTGTGAGTGAGTCTCTAGACATGGCTTCCTGGTACTGAAAGTATGGTAACAGCACATTGAAGTTAATTCAAAGGCCCTACCACAGCCAAAACTGGGTAATTTGAGCATTAAAAATAGTAATGGTCTCAATAGATTGAACCCACTAGCTTTATACAAAAATATTTCAACACAGCAAATATGTAAAACTTCATTGATTCATAGTTTTTTTATACAGCCACCATTGGATGTATGATACACCTGTTTATTCTGAGATGACACCTAAAAGACAGAATGAAGCATGTATCCTACCTCTCCCAAATAGTATTTCAGAGAAAACAGATGACTAATAAAAGTTCTCCTTTCCCAGTTAATAAATGTAGGAAAAGCTAATGATTTAGGAAAAACCTCTACTTTGCAATGCTAGCGAAAGCCACAGGTAATGATTCTCAATGTCTGCCAAAAGCAATGGTGAAAGGTGGGTGGGAGACTTATTGGTAAATTGGTCAGCGTCAAGGTCATTGCAAGTGAGAAAAGCAGACATCATGAACTTCTTGATTTGGTGCAATGGGAAGGACACGGTGTCTGCATTTTGCCAAATAGATATTTTACACTTTTTAAAGGAAGAGCTTGTTTATTTTTACTCATTTATTTGGAGAAGGAAAATGTGTTGGGGAATAAGAATGGAGAATAGGAATAGCTCTGAGAGACAGGAAGGGTCCCAAATGTGTTGTCCATGAAAGAGCCTAACTAATTCAAACTGCTGTTCTAATTTTTAGTTTTCAGCAACACAGGGTAGAGAATAACACATAAACTCATATAACACATAAATAACATTTTAAAGATCAAATAAAATGCTAAAGGTAAGAGATTCTAGAGTACAAATGACAAAAAGCAGCATTCATAAAAAGAAAAGGAACTCAGGAATTTAAAGACACTTAAGAGACATACTAGCAAAAGAAAATGTGTGCGCCTTTTTGTATCCGATTCAAATAAACTAACAGTAAAAGTTTCATAGCTTGATAAATCAAGAAAAAATGAACACATGTTAGGTATTAGATGATTAAAATTGTGTTATTATTATTTCTAGGATTGTGGTCATTGGTTTGTAGCTATTCTTTACAGCCCTCATCTGTTACAGGGACACACTCCTGTATTTACAAATGAACTGATAAGAGGCCTGGATCATGGCCCTGAAGCAAGGCCAGCAGAGCGCTGTAGCTGCTGGTTTCAAACAGGAGCCTAAAGAGAATTCTTTCTGTGGTCTGTTGGCCATTTCAGAACTTTGGAAATGGAATGGTCAATTCATCAGAAAGAAATAGCAGGTGAGTGTGGCAGACTTTAGGGGGCCTGCAGGGGAGAGACCCTGGTGCCTCAAGGACCTGCACCATGCGGTTGACTCGGGGTGCTGGGAGAACAAGGAGCTCCGCCCCCCTTTAGGGGGTGGCTGAGAGTGTGGCAGACTTTCAGTGACCCGAAGGAGAGAGACCCTGGCACCTCAGTACCTGTACCATGCAGTTGACTTGGGGTGCTGGGAGAACAAGGAGCTCCTCCCCTCTGGGGGCCTGCTGTGAGCCTGCTGGCAAATCAAACATCTTATGTCATCCTGTCCCTGTCCCGTGTGCCCCCCCC
>PVJX010030970.1:0-21591 GCA_004027295.1 Dolichotis patagonum
TCCTCCTCTCCCGCTCCTCCTCTCCTGCTCCTCCTCCTCCTCTCCACCTCCTCCTCTCCCGCTCCTCCTCTCCTGCTCCCCCTCTCCCATTCCTCCCTTTGCAGACTGCGGCTCCTGACCCTGCTTCTCTTTCACTCTCCACAGCTGCATCCCTTCAGCTGTGTTTCCCCGAGTCCCGGGTTCCAAGTCCACACTGCGCCCTAGTCCTCGGCTGAGACCCACACGGCCTCATCTATCAGCGTGGGCCCCTTGGCAGGAAGTTTACTCCACTCTGCCTCAGCTGCAGCTGTGGGTTTGTTTCAGCCACGTCATAGGAAGCACACGGAGATTTAGCCTCGAGGAACGATTAACACAAAGCCTACCCGATCCGCAGGCCCACAAGGCCATCTGCCAGCTGGGATGGGACTGGCGAACACTTCCCATGCTTTCAGACCGCTTCTTCTCAGCCCACCATGAATGATGAAGGGAAAATGTTTCTAAAACATCTCAGACTCACACTTCTGTAATATGAAATAAAAATTAATAACAAAAGGCCCATTGCTTATAAATAATGACATACAACAAAAAGAAAGTTATACTATCAGATGGCCACAATATTCTTGCATTTTGCTGATTTATTTTTTCACAGCTTTGTTTAAGGACCAACATCTGAAAAAAGCCCCATTTCAGGTGTTAGATAGCCAATGTTTTAAGGAGCCATTCTCTTAGGAATTATTTGACTAAATCGTGTATTTGGACATTTGTCAAGATTTTAATAACCAAATTACTCAAGATTGAAATTGAGGCTGCATTGCTAAACAAGCTGAGGCTCTCAGTTATTATATATCAGGTTTTAGGGAGTTAGTGAAAATATCGCTTTTAAAGCTTGTGTCACATTAATTGTACTTTTAGGAAAAACTGAAGATTTTCCCAAAAGGTAGCTTTAGATAAAGCCAACAAACCCAAAGCTCCAGTAAGGCTCTGGCAAAGTTTGGAGAGCACGATTTCCGCATTAAAGTATCCAACACATGTCACCTCTCCAGTAGCTGTTTGCTTTCAACCTCGACCAGAATCAGTTTTAGTGGACCTGTTTTATAGTGGACATATCAGGGTGCTCACAGTGGCCTGGAAGAACAAAAAGGCCTGACCTATGAGTTTGTTTATCCACTTGAATATTGAATGATGATGTTAATCAGATCCATTTGGCTATTTTTTTCTTTGAAAAAAAAATTGATGCACATTTTTATGAAGCTACTATTAGTTCCTGATGAATAATTATGCAATAAATTATGGAGACAACCTTGGCTGTCTACCTTCCATTTCAAACAATGTTTTATATTTGTTACATACGAATCACAAATAAGTAATGGGACAGTGATGGCAATGACCACTTGAGACTACACACCTACCTGTTAGAAGGGTGAACACACATGACAGCTTCGTCCAGGCGGCCAAAATACAGCGTCTCTGCACACGTAGGGTTTGTCTCACGTGGGGATTGGGCAGAACTCTCTTAGTCTTTATTATTTGCAGTGTCACTAAAGTGAAAGAGCACTTAGCAATAATCAATATCGGAAAACATAGACTTAGAGCTAATGTGAGTTTCAAGGAAGCGATTGCACAATGACACAGCCCAGCAGTGCGTGACTTTGGAAACCGGCTTGGCTGGTCTGCAGGAGAATTCCCTGCGGGGTGCTCCCAGGGAATGCCCAGATGGTTGTTTAACACTCTTGAAAATGTATAAACTGGCTTTTCTGCTTCCTAAACACATACAGCTTTAGAAATCACCCTTGAACTTCATTCTTCTGCTGTCTCCCTGACCCCCACCACTGTGGGAACATGTTGGTTGCTTTGACAGCTCCGCAGTGATTCCATCTGGTCTTTTGGGTGCCCCTGTTCTGTAAGGGATTCTGTTCCGAGAAGTGAGTGTCTGATGCCCTTGTGGAAAGGGTGAACATTCCTGCCTTATCCCTGGTATTAGGAGACAATCTGCGTTTTCACTATGGAGTACAGTGCTCTTGTATAGGAATGCCATCCTTAGAATGAGGAAATTACCTTCTATGCAAAAGTTACTGAGAGGGGTAAAGTATGAAGGGCTGTTGGATTTTTCAAAATGTTGCCGCTGTTTCTGTAGAGACAAACCTGCAGTGGACCTGGTGATTTATGAATCCTGCACGTTCTATGGGTGGATCCTGGGCCCCCACCTGCTCTTGAATATATGGTTTTCTTTTACTGCTGGGTGCAGAGTTTCCCGGATATCAGTTCGGTCAGGTTGAAAATAGTGTTCAAGCTCTGTCACTTACAGGGAGTAGAATATTGATATTCCCAAAATTAGACTCTAATTTTCTGCTCAGTTCTGTCCGTTTTGATTTCATGTGTCTTGGGCTTCTGCAGCTGTTAGGAGAATACATGCTTTTAAATTCTGTGGAACAGAAGGAATTGCTAGAGTTATAAAATAGTCTTCACTGTCTTTAGCCATATATGTTGCATTTCTTTATTGTCTTTAGCAATATACTTTGTATTCTTTTCCCCCTGAAATCTATAAAATCTGATTGAAGTCACTACGGCTCTGATTTTGTTATCATTTCAGGGCATATCTTCTTTTCACACTTTCTCTTTTGAACTATTTGTCTTTTTAGCTCTAACTCTGTCTTAGACAAAGCCCATCATTGGATTTTATTTGCAATCCAATCTGATAAACTCCTTATAATTAGTTAATTATCTTATATTTAATATAATCTTTGATATCCTGGACTTTGCTATTTATTTTTTGTATGTTTCATGCCATATTTTTATGTTCTTGCATTGTCACTCTTATTGAACACTTATCTTCTGTGCAACAGAAATTCTTTTTTAAAAATATAGATTTCTTGAGTTACTTTCAAAATCTTGCCCTCACATTCCGTCTGGGTCATTACTGTATAGTCTATTCCTCTGTACTAATAGCCTCTATTTTCCTGGCCTGGAGAGCTGCCTTTACCAGTTCCAGGTATGAGCTGCTGAAACCCCAGCAAGGGTTTTATCCTTGGGGCCGATATCGGAGCCGGGTGAAAGAGGGACGACACCTCCTGGCTGGAGTTGAATCAGAGACATGCCAGGGGCACTGGCAAGTACAGACAAGGCTCTGGCTTTTAGACACCTTCCACCACAGGGACAAGATCCCCGACCCTCACAATCTGAAGGCAAAGTGTGCTTTGGCTCGTGGTTTTAGGTGTCCAGTCCATGGTCAGCTGGCTCTCAGGCAGGAAGGGGAGACGGAAGGCTCTGGTGGAGGATGCACTGCCAGGAAGCACAGAGGGAGGGGAGACCTGGGAGGGACACGCACGCCCCCAGGCCTCTTCCACCCAGACCTGCCTCACCCAGCCGGTCACCTTTGCAAGGCGCATTCAACCCTGAGCTCCTCAGGCCTGGAACCTGCTGACCAGTGCCTCTCCCCGTGATCCGACACCTTCTTAAAGCCTCGCTCTGCACACAGGAGCTTGGGGGAGGTGGATTCTAGATCCACACTGCAGCACCCTGGTTCTGAGTTGAATGGGACACCAATAGATCCCTTCTGCTCCATCGGTGAGCGACCCAGAGCCCTGCGGGGAAGGACACGCGGGCTCCTGACCGACCGGCACCCAGCCATGCTCCCCTCGGCCTTTCAGCGTCACTGCCAGACAGTACTGGGGGAACGCAAGGACTGCTGGAAACGCAAGCCCCACTGGAAGCGCACACCCCACCTCGCTGCCGTGCTTCAGTGGCTTCCATTCATGGAGGATGCGCGTCAGTTGGTTCCGATGTTTGGTTAATCCCCAGAGTTCAAAAATCAATGATTTTGTTAGCATTTGCCATAGTTTCCTTGGTCTTGTGGGAAAGGAAGTTCAGTAAAACCCTCATTCTACAATTTCAGAAGTCTATTCTCCTTCTTTTCCTCATTTTAAACTAAGGAAGTACATCCAGATTTGTTTTCAATTTTATTAATTTTTGTAGCTAGCAAAAGCTAAACAAAGCAATGCTAGTTTTTTCCTAATTTAATAGTTGTAATTCTTTCACTATTTGTTTATTAACATTATCTTCATAAAAATAAACAGCATTGTTTATTTGTTTATTTTTATTATGTTTATTGTTACTTTTCGGTATAAATAATGGTCATTTTCATCATAGGGGATTTGTGCCTGTACATGAGATCTTGATCCTTCTTTTCCCCCAGTTTCTCTCCTTCCTTCAATTCCTCTTGTCCTACCTATTTACAAAGCATTGTTTTCATTTTGTCATTTTTTAAATAACTTTTTTCTTTTCCCTTCCTTTATCCCTCCCCCACCCTAGTTCCTCTTTTGTTTTGAAAAATTTCTTCCTTTTTCACAATATCTAGTACACATTTTTGTCCTTATTTACTTTTTTGATTTCTTATACCAGAGAGACAATATGATGTTTACATGTGTGAGTTTGATTTATTTCACTTGAGTATGATCACAAGGTAAATGTATTTATCTAGCAATGTCTCAAATTTATCCTTCTTTGTGGCAGAGTAGTATTCCACATATTTAAAAAGCACAAATTCTTTATCCATTCCTCAGCGAATGGGCATTTGAATTGTTCCCAAGATTTAGCTATTAAATACTGTGATGCTATAAACATGGGTGTGCACACATTGCTGTGATCTGAGGTTTTTAATTCTTTCAGCAAGATATCCAGAAGGAGAATATCTGGGTCAAATTATACCTCTCTTTCTAGTTTTTTCAGGAGTTTCCATACTGATTTCCTTACATGGAAACACTGTGATTTTGTGGAGTCATAGTCATTAGCATTGCTCTGTATGAAAGGATTTGGTGCTGAGCCAAATAGCAACTTCTCATCCATAATAAATTGGGAAGGTAGAGGAGGATTTGGGGACCGACATGAAGACCAAAGTCCACCTACTTCTAGAAGACATCTCTGAGGAACAGAGATTTCCTAGGGAAATAATAATACTAGTGATAAAGCTATCTACCACAACAAATCTACAAACATCAACAGAAAAGGAAATAAAAGAGAAGATAGAAAATGACAAGACACAGAAGCAAAATGCAACCCCAGACCCACAGCCTGTTCAAGATGAGGCCAGAGCACAATAAAGTAAAGGAAATGAGAAGACAAGTGCGGGAATATTTCACAATGACAGAAGCAGAAGTGAAAAAACAGTGGGGAAAACATAGTCTCACAGGTACAAAAGAAATGATGATTGAAGTGAAAGACATTAGAGCACCTGGATTAAAAATAGAAGAGCTTAGGAGAATGATAGAGACCATGAGTGCTCAGCATAGGGAAATGCAATGGAATGCACGAAACAGATTCATGCAAAAAACCCGGCGACTAAACCTCCATTGAAAGCATATGCAACAGAATGAACAAAGGTAAGGACTGAATATCAGAGCTAGAAGACAGGATGAATGCTTGCAACCATGAAAAGAAAGATATCTTAAAAATAGGAAAAGATCATGAAAAATAAATCCAAGAGCTGCAAGATGAAGCAAAGAATAATGTAAGATTGATTGGGATCAGCAAGAAAACCGGAGACAGAGTAAAAGTCATAAAAATAAAGACTTCACAGAAATTTTGGTAAAAAGTTTCCTGAACATGAATAAAGAATTTGACATATAAATACATGAAGCATATAGACCTCCAAATAGCCATGACCAGTGCAAATCAAGATTCCAAAAAAATTCCATGCAAGAACAGAATATTAAAAGCAGAGAAAAGAAAAAAACCACTTATGGAGGAAAGCTCATTAGAAGCACAGCTGACTTCTCAACACAAACCTTCAAATCAAGAAGAGCTTGGAGAAAGGTAATTAAAGCCCTTTATTTAGGTATTTAAAACAACCTACTACCTATACTTATGAACCCTGAAAAACTGCCTGTTGAAATCAGGGTAGAAATAAGATACTTCCATGACAAAGAATAACTGAAGAAACTCATGACCACTAAACCAGCTCTTCAGAATGTTCTGAAGGATATATTAGATAAAACAAAGATAATGAGCACACCGATAGAAAGAATCCACCAGGCAGGGCAAGCAGCTAAATGAAGCACAAGACAGGGAATCAACAACGGGAAAATATTATGAAGATAGATCAATATATATATCAGTTATAACCATCAATGTAAACAGTCTCGGTCCATCAGTCAAAAGAAACAGACTGGCAGAATGGATCAGGACACAAGATGCAAAAAAATATGCTACATTCAAGAAACACATTTAACTCAAAAAGAAATTCAGAGACAGAAAGTCAAAGGATGAAAAACGAAACTCCATGTGACAGAATTCCAGAAAAAAGCAGGAGTAGCTATTGTATATTCAGACAATGCAAACTCTAGGCCAAGACTGATTAAGACACAATGAACTTGACTGCATACCTGTTAAAGGGAGATTTCACAAAGGAGAGAAGATAACTGTAAACATCTATGCACCCATGACCATGTACCCAACTACATAACAAAAATATTAACTGACATGAAAGATCAAATAAGCACTAGCACACTTGTAATGGGGGATCTTATTGGCCCATCCTCACAACTGGATAGAACAACTATACAAAAAAATCAACAGTGAAATATCAGAATTAAAACAACTCAATTTTTCATGGAATTTTATATTTAGCTATATTTTATTTCTCTTTTAAATTTTGTGAATTAATTTTATTGGTACACTGTTGATACACATAATGATCCCATTCCTCGTGGGGCATTTTCCTTCTAAAATGAAGAAATTCAAGACTTTGCATTGGTGGTATGGCATGATGCATGAGCACTGTTGGTGTAGTCAGTGTCTTCACTATCCCAACAAGAAGGCACGGAAGTCTCAAATGTCAAGAACTTTTCTTAAATTTGTCTGAGAGATCAGGCCATGTCATCACCACTGCACCCAATATCAGTGCAAAAAAAAATCCTTTTCTCCTGCAACAGGGACCCATGTGCAGAAATCCCTGTCAGAACCAAAGCCTGCACTAGGGATTGTGGAGGTGCCGTCTGGAGAGGGTGGGGGAGGTGCATCTGGGACCCTCCAGCACATCACCCCCTTCCCTTCCTGGACACCCGCTGGGCTCTCAGAGCCTGTGGCAGAGGAATCTCTGGGTTCTGTAGCTGGTGACACAGCCAGACACAGACTGAAAACATTTGGGAATGTAGTTACTTCTGTAGGGACATAGACAACATTTTCCTCACTGTGGATCCCTAAAACTACCGTGTACTGGTGATTTTCGTAGCATTTACAGAGCATTTGGATCTTGTGAATGACTGAGAGCTGACTGAGAAGACACTGGCGGGTGTGTGAGTCACACGCAGATGCTATGCCAGGTACCAAGGGCTGCGATCTCCCACCACAGGCATCCAAAAATACTGAGGCAAAACTCCCTTGAGACTGCTCTGCATCCTTTTATTCCCTTAAACAGAAAGGAATTGGGGCCACGCCTGTGCCATCCACAGGGACTCTGAGGTCTTAGTGAAACCCTGGGAGGGAGCTGCCTCCCACGCTCCTAAAGTGCAAAAGGACAAGCTCCAAGTGTACCCCACGGGGCACCAAGGGCTGAAAGGGACCCTAACTCACTACACCTGCTAAGTCAGTGTGAACAGTAGGACTCGAGATGTCCATCCACGCAGCGCACCTTTCTCACTAACTCTGTGCTGCTTTATAACCCTCATGAGGAGAGAAGCAGGGTCAGGGGAGGCTCAGTGTTTGACGTAACCACTTAGCTGCACCCCAGAAAGTTCAAACTTTCCGAATGTCTTGCTTCCCAGACTAGAGTTGGGAAAAAGATAAATGAATACAAACATATTAGATTTTTCACAAGATGCGATACCATCATTTGTGCTAGTGGCAGCATATTCTGAAAAGAAAGCCAGCTGCTTCAAAATATATTAGAAAGAAAGAAAGAAGAAAGAAAAGAAAAGAAAGAAGAAAGAAAGAAAGAAAGAAAGAAAGAAAGAAAGAAAGAAAGAAAGAAAGAAAGGCACAGAGGCCTACCTGGCAAGGGTCCTGTCGCAGTCCCAGAATGACAGCAGTGAGGGGGTCCGCAGAGGAGGAGTTTTCCGCGCTAAGTGTAATAAGGACAAGGCCCCAAGAGGACAAAGCCTTTCTCCCGGAATGCAGCCAGCGGGTAAACAACAGTTTCGTCAAAAGATAAGCGTGTGAAGCAGAGGTGACTTCTTTGGCCACAGGTTCAGAGCCGTCATGTCTTTCTCCACAGCGTGACTATGTTACAATCTAACGTGCAGCACACGGTGCGTCCTTGTGTCATCACGGGCTTCACTACCAGTGTGCTTTTTGAAATTGTAGCTTATCCTTCAGTTGTCTGTGCTGCTCCTCTGCCTTCCACGAGTCCAGTTAATCTCCGGTACTCTTTCCGTGTGTGACCCCAGGGCCCTGCAAAGCTGTTGGAATTCTCTAAGAGATGAGATTGCTCTGGTTACTTATTTTCCATGTAGAAGCTGAGGCCCCACATCGCTAAAAGGGATTTGCAAGCACACACATTGTTTTCTAAAATCACATTTTCGGTGATGGGATGATGTCACCCTTTACCCTAACAGGTGCTTCCACGGGCGAGTTAGTGTGCAGCTGCCAGTGTAAGTAAGGCTCGCTTCCCTGGCAGAGGAGCTCACTGGCTTGCTTTATGACTACATCTACCGTAACATTTGTTTCCCTGCGGTTACCCATTTATGTGATACCCATTTCAACGCCTGCACCAAAGTGGTGTTGTGTTTGGTTTCTCTTTTGAAGGTGAACTCATCCCATATTTTCATAACCATATCTACATTAAAATCCTCAGTGCAAGTGTTTTAATAGAAAATCATGCTTTATTTTCTTTCCAGTGTAATAGTTTAAAATTTTTAAACACTTATCCAGACTGGATATAGTTACATAAATAACCTATAATGAAGATACACAGTATAGAAGTCAGAATTTCTCCGATATTTTCTTAGTGAAAAATTAGCACAATTTCATCAGTGATGATGACTCATTATGCTAATAAATTTCATTTGCCCAGATTTATTGCAGAATAGGAGATGCCCTTCCAGTTTTAAATTTTTTTAATTTTTTGGACCAGGAATCAAACTTCGGGCCTTGTGCTTGCCAGGCAGTCACCACGCTGCTGAGTTTTACCCCAGGCCTGGTCGGTCAGTTTTAAAGCATAGATTATTTTGAAACCAATTACAGAAAAATACACATAAAATACAATACTTTTGTCTTTACCATTTATAATTCTAGATGTGATTTTCTTTCTAGCATTGTTAAAACTTTTTCTTTCATTTCAGTCTTTATTGCATTGCATCCATCACTTCAGTTTTTAAAAACATACTTTCAAAGTCTGTGAAGATATTGTCTCTCAAGTTAAAACTTGTGTGTGATCCCACTGTCATAGAAAGACACTGAGGGATTTTCACCCTCTACTCAGTCTGTCTGAAGATACTCTAACAAATCACTTCAAAAGTTACTAGTTGCTTCTGTGAAAAACAACCATTTAGTTTTTAAAAGTTTAGACCCTACAACATCACAGTGAGAAAGTAATAGATTATTGCATTTCCCCAGTAAAGGGAAGATTGATTTTATCCTGCGTGGATGTAAAAGGAGGATTTCAGGGAATTTAAGCATTATCTACCAGATGTTGATTCCACTAAGCTATCTTTTAGCTTATGTCAGGGGCTTTTGATCACAGTTTGCTGGAAGCACAGAAACGGCAGGAAACCAGCGTCTCTAACTGGGGCAGAATAGCCCAGGAGAGTCCGGGGAAGGCGCCCTGTGTCCTCTGAGCACCGTACCAGCTGCGGTGGAGCACAGCACCGGGTGTGTGGGGCTGGCGCTGACCCCTGCCTCACCCTCAGGAAGAACTTAGGGACCTCGGAGCTCGCCTGCGTACCTGCTTGAGCTAAGCCTGCAGACTGATTCAGCGCAAGGCTTGCCCAGAGCCACACCCACATAGCCGCAGCACCCCAGGCCCGGGGCTTCCTCTCACCGGACCCTGCTACAAAGCCAATCAAATTAATTTTGACACCACGCAGTTACATCAAAAGCAATAGGTTATCCAAAAGTTACATTGCGTCCATCAAGGGAAACAATAAATGTATCTCATCAGATCTATTAAGGAGTTTTAAAATCCAGTAGGACGCTTTCCATACAAATTCTCAGCCCCAGACTCGGTTCCAGCCTGGGGAGATGTGTGAGCACACCACACAGAATCACGTCAGGTCATAGCACTTCTCATTATTTGGTGTTCAAATTTAGGTGAAGCCTACCCTGCTGTTTCTTCATGCCTGTTCTGTAACGGAGAGAAAAAACAGTCCCTGCTTTATGGGGCTGTAACCTGCAGTCAGTTAGCTAACATTAATAAAGTGCTTGGCAGGAACCCGGCATAGAGGAGTTCTGCGGTTGGTAATCTACTTATTCATCAGTGGGCACCTGGAAGGTAGAGGCAGGCAAGTCTGGCACGGTTCTTCCGTTTAGCTGGTTGAAATGGGCACAGAGGGGAAACTGAGGTGGAAAAGACAGGAGTGATAAAGCTGCCCGCAGGTCGCTGCCTTCCTCTGGGCGTGTCCAGGTGGGAAGTCATCACCAGCAGACTTTGGAAGGGGAAAGCCTGTTTCACACAAAACAGGGTTCATTTCTTTGGGTTGCCCCTGGCAACAGCTAAGCTCTCCACTTGTTAAGTGTCAAAGAACCAGGGATAAATAAGTCTGAATAGAACATAATCAGGTTTCATCGCATCACTCAATAATAAAGGCACCTTGACACTGCCACTGTCACAGCCAAAGAAAATGGAAACAAACAAAGTGTTTGGAAAGAGTCGTGCATGCCTTCTGCACACGGAAATGTATCCTTGAGCTCTGCTAGTACCAAGCATGGTTTTCATGTGTCGGAGGGAGACTGAAAGCTGGTTGGTAGCTGGGTTGGCTCCTCAGCTGCCATCTTAACAGGCCACCACCAGAACCACACACTCTTCTGAGCATGGGAATTAATGTGCAAGTTGAAATCCACCTGCCACACTTGCTCTGAGCACTGCACAAACAGAGCTATGTGTGTGTCTGGCCACACGTTGGCATCAGACATTTTTATTAGCAGGTGTGCCGGGGGGACAGATGAAGTGTAGACATCATTCTTCCACAGGAAAGGGAAAGCGAGACAGGACTAACTTACACAGGACACATCTGGAAGCTGAATTGTGTCTGTTGATAACTAAGACATTGCTTTTTTACAAGATGCACACAGATAAACTCTCTCTCTTCCTCTGTCTCTATTTTACTTTGTATCAATGTTCGACCAGATGAGGCCCTAAAGTATTGCTTTAGAAGAGCATCTCTTGTGCCTTCTTATCAATTTAGATGGCATAATTGCTGTATCATCTCCCCTTAACCTCTTCGATGTTTACTCAGATTTTAGTATTCTTTGCATTATGTTGTCTCAGTGCTAGAGCCCTAGCATTTTTCTCATGGAACACACCAGTGAGCTACAAAGCATCTGTCGTCTGCACAACTCTTTCTTGCTGTTCTCTCCTAGATCACATTCCAGCCATTGGATTCCTGTTAAATGTAAAATGTGAGCTATATCAAAGTTACCATGGCGATTTTACTTTATGAGGGTGTTTTTACTGCACAAGTAAACACAGCATACATAGACTGTATGTGATCTTCTTCTATACCTGTTTGTCATGTCTTCCTTCTAATTTAGATATGTGTCATTTCTTGGCTTAGATATAAAAATTTGACACATCATAGAAACTTCACAATTATTTGTTGTATAGAAATGAATGTCTAAATGTCTGGATATCTGAAAAATTGAAAACATGTTATTCAAGTATTTGTTTATTCTTCATCGGAATTGAAATCTCCACTTGAGTTTTTATGATTAATAAAAGTGTCCTTCAGATCACTTCTGCTTTGTTAAGTCTTTGTCTTTTATTCATGGGAAAATCAAATAAAATAGAAACATCGCAGTGAAACGTTTTATGATACTTATGTTTAAGAAGCTGTCATCTTTCCCTGAATTATGACCCTTCACGTTTGTTTGTTCACAATGGCTCTCGTTCACTATAAAAAGCAGTTCTCACTCTGTAGTAGTGGTGTGTGCATGCTGATTGTAACAATGTGTATTTGTGTGTCCTCATGTATTCTTAGTCGGAAATACAAAGTTGCCCTCCCTGCATTAATTCTCCAGAATTTTGCCAAAGCTTTAAGGGCTGTAAATACCTAACTCTGATGTGTTACAGAGAAGTAAGATCCCAGGTTCCCCAAAGGGCCAGGCTGCTTGTCTGTGGACACTGTGTCTTGTTCACACTCACTCTCTAACGCATTCCAATCCTGTCTAACCAAGAGAACACAGCATTACTCTTGTGTGTGCACCTTGCTTCATCTGAAGGAGTGGAAATTTTTTTCCAATTAAATTGCAAGTGGATTGCTTAGGAGCCTCCAAAAAATCAATCTCAGAACAAGACACACAGACGGAGCCTCTTATCTTGCAAAATTGCAATTCAGGGCCTGAGGATTTCATCCTGTGCCAGTCAGAAAGTTTGGATGAACTAAGTATCTCTTAAAGTCCACAGGTCAAAATGAAATTGGCATTTTGAAAGTATTCCCAACACCCCAAGCAAGATGCAGCCGCCCTTTCTACCTTCACCTTCTGTAATTATTGTGATGAGGGTTAAGTCCTTTTTCTTTTCCAAAGAGAGTGACTTTGAAGGAGTTTGGTGGCTTTAAGAAATGAATTCATGAGCAATTTTGATCCAGCTATGCTTGACAAGAGAGAATGAAGGTGCAAGTGGCAGGAACACTGGTTTTAAAACGTGTTTCCAGCCATAACGGCTGAACTAGCCCACTGAGAACGGTCAGGAATATGAAAGGACTGAAGGATGCGGATTATGCTTTATGCAATCACTGATGTATTTCATTGGGAAAATTGTTTCACTATCAGGAGTAAAATCGAATTCTTTTCCTAAATGCTAACTGGCTATAACTGATTTTGATTATAGACCCACAGACAGCATCACGGATTCAAATCCAGCCATAGCCCACCGTATCTCTAACTTTCTGCCTCAGCTTCCTCCTTACCCAGAATAGGAAGAGTAGAAATGCATTTCAGCTTGTTTATTCCAGGAAAGTGCTGCAGAGGTGGGTGTTCAGTTAGCACCCCAGGACTAAAATCACAACCAGGCATCACCTGGTTGTGACAACCTCCCACTGGGTACAACCTCCCACTGTCACCCTGAAGCTCACCACAGCAACACCAAGCCAAACAACAAAAAATAAAACCACAGTCACTGCAAAGTTTCACCAGAACACCACAGTGAAATCAAAAGCCAGAAAAGCCTTCTATAAATGGAAGCTCAGACCGGTCTGGGGCACCTGTCTATAATCCCAGTGCTCAGGAGGCTGAGGCAGGAGGCTCCAGCAAAGCCAGGCTGAGCTACACAGTGATCTCCAGGCTAGCCTGAGGCACCGTGCTCCTCCCCAAGGAAGGCCTATTTCCATTAGTAAACACCACTGATTGTTTAAACCAAATCCTATGGAATTTAGTGCATACATTTTAATGGACATCCTGATAGAAATTTTGAGGAAATCAGTACCGAGTCTGTAAAGAATGATTTTTAAGAACATATTTTCATAACCTTGCTCCTCTTCAGTAAATGCTGATTTCTCTGGGAATGGGCTTTGTGTTTTCTCGCAGTCCCCAGGCACCGGCTTCCGGGCATAGGGAAGGCTGGGTCCCAGTGTGTGTGTCCAAGGCTCCCGGTGGACTTGCTCCTGCTTCTGGACCTGTGTGTCCTGCACAGACGAGGAGCCATCGCCCCAGGCCCATGAGGAGGCCGTGTGCCTGGAACACCCATGTCTGTGCTCGGTGAGCAGAGCGTTGACTGCTGCAATGGAGAATCGCGGGTGTGGAAGCAGGGCTGGGGCCGGGGAGGCACAGGACAAAGCAAACTCCGGGCTCCTGACCTGAGGCTAGAAGAATCCAGTACACAGAAAGCCAGCTGGGGCCTTAAATGTCCCACATTTGGTGAAGGCCTTCTCCCCAGCCCAGGTTTGGAAAAGGGGAGTCGTTAAGCAGTGGAGCCAAGCCAGGCTTTCAGGGTGCGGGGTGCAGCCCTGGAAGAGGCCGTAGCACCCGGCCTGCTCCCTTCCTCTGTTTCATGTGCCAGCCAGGTTCCTGGTTTGACTCCAACACACTCAACCCATGAGGCCCCTAGGGCCCAGAGCAAGGGGAAACTGATCCTGAAGCTGGAAGAAAACTCTTCTCCCGGTCCCTCGAGCATCTTAGGCATTGTGGCCGTCCCAGAAAGCTCACCAACTCCAGAACAGACCAAAGAATTCGGCACTGAAAACTAAGGAGGGGAACATGGAAAGTCAGCAAAACAGCTGTATCGCAAGTCCCCAGGCCAGACTCTGAGATCTATCACGGAGAAATCTCTGCAAATGTTCTGAAAGTGTATTAAGAGCTATTGTGGAAAAAATGAACTTGGAACTTAGAAAAATCTGTTTCTGAAGTTTGAGTGTGTAGTTTCCAGTGTATGAGTTATTTCATCTCGGACTTCAGAGGAGGAGCTGACTTCCACCTGTGCATGGGAATGATCTCTCCTCTCCCCACAGCTGCCCACAGCTCGTGATGTAGGAGTTTTATGCTGGAAATTATTTCCCCATGATTTTGCAATTGGTGCTCCCTGCCATAAAAAGAATCATTCAATTTTCAGCGACCTGTATTAATTCTCTGATATATTTGCTTGTGTTTCACTCCCTGTTCTAAGAACAAAATATGTAAGAACAGAACAAAGGCACTTGTTTCCTATGAACTCTGTTTCTACGTGGCATTGTGCACATGATTGGCTAATGATAGAAACCAGTGTTCAGATTTACAGAAATGGATGCATTGTATGAAGCCAGAATCCTTTGGAATTTCTGATTCTCAAGATGCTGTCTGCATGCTGCAGTGTCATGGAAGTGATTTGTTGGTACCCCGGAGACCATGGCAATGATGGGCACTGGTGACTGAAATACTTGGCCATTCTCCTAGTAACTGGTACCTTAGGTTAAATGGACATTGTTAGGGCTGTGCAGGGTGTGACTTATGCATCGAGATTTGCGTTTAGCCCAAGTCCTGGACTGTAAAGCCTGTAGCACTAAGGAAGGAAGGGGACAGATGTCCAGAAGAAGTCATCGAAGTAAGGCTTTCCTGGAACACCCAGTGATGAAACTGTTTAAATACTTTAGTGTGGAATAGAAAAGCATGCATGAGAACATAATTCTGAAGTTCTTTCAAAAGAAAACATCTGCGCTCTGAAGCCGTGCACAACTTTATAATAGCTTAGAGGACCCTTTGAGGATCATGGCATTTATCATGCTTTTTAATCTTAAATATCATTTGTTTGATTAATTTTGGTGACATTATGCAATCCGTTAAGTCACTTCTTTCACTTTATTCCCCAACATAATGCCCCCAGCATAACACCGACAAAGGAGTGTCCACACATACAAATGGCCACCACCATCTTCTTCCCGGGGAGTTGAATTAAAGTGCAGATGCAAGACGCAAAGTTGCCAAGTCGGCGTATTTGTTGACAGCACAAGTTGTCTCTCCCCTCTCCCCCAGTGAGTTCCCAGCTATAAGCTGTCACTCAGCGCCTTTGCAGCTCGCAGTTCCCTGCCTCACAGCACTGTGTGTGCTCCCTGGAAGCCTGTCTGCAGCTAACATCTCACCTTGTGCTCTATCACCCAAGCAGTGTATTTTCAAACAAAGACATTTATCATGCAACATCTTTACAATAAATGATTTTAAAACTGATGAAACAAAAGACAGGAAAGTGCTAGGGTCTTGGCTTGGGGCTGGAGATCAAGGTGGGGCCCAGCGGGTAAAGGTCAGGCGTCCTTACAGCTGGTAACAAAGGCCCTGGGAGGACGTGAGGGGATGCGCGGTCCAGCTGTGTCGGGAGGCCATGGGAAAGTTCAGCTAGGCAGCCACAGCCTCTGACTGCAGTCCCAAGAGTGTCCCTCTCCCTAAAAGGCACACAAACAGGAACCTCGAAAACTGTATCCAAGTTTGTAAGGACTTGAATAAAGGCAGTGGATATGAACCATAGGAGACATGTCAGAGGTGAAGATGGCCGTGTGCGTAGATATTTTGGAAATGACACAAGATGGTAACACTGAATATCTGGAAGTGAACTGCCCAGGGATGAAAGACAACATTGAAACTTTGAAATAAACAGCAAAGAAGACTGAAGACTCTGTTTACTGAGTAATGGATACCGCAATTGGTTCAGGGTAAAAAAGAGTATTTTGGACACCTGTAATTTGGAGATCAAACACTAGGAAATTAGGCTTGTCAAAAATTACTTTTGGGAATAATTATCTCTCTTTCTATCTATACCATGCTTAACTAATAAATTAAAGGAGTAGGTGGCATGATTTTAAAAATATTTCCAAGTAAGCAGGAATAAAATTTTCAAATGTGGTAGAGAAACAGTGTCTCTTGGGTGGTAGGAAGATATGGATTACGTAGAACAATGGAACACACAAAATGAAATCTTTACAAACAGGTAAAGAAGACAAACTTTGTCTCCAGAACTCCCAAAATTAATACAAAAAGATAAAAGTGCAAGCACAGCAAATAGTAACAAATGAGAACCACCAAAGTCTGAAAAATCAGGAAGAGGATAGAAGGCTCTTAACTAATGCTGTGCACCAGAGGAAGATGATAGTTACACTTCTGTTGAGATGTAAAAGAACTCAATTCTCAGCTAGATGAGTTTTCAACACAGTTCTTACAAGTTTTTTTTCATTCAAGGCAATAATCAAATTGCAAAATAATGTGCACACAGGCTGAGAACAGAATAGGCCGTATACCCAGTAAAAATCACAGGCAACACTGACAACAGCACAGAGACACCCCCAAAACTGAAAAGTGGAACCACCATAAGATGTAGTCATCTCACTAGCAGGAAGATGTCCAAAGGATCTAAAACCGCTAACCTGAAAAGTTGATTGTACTCCATGTTTACTGCAAATTAGCCAGGACATGAGTGACCTAAGTCTCCACCTATGGATAAATGGATAAAGAGGATATGGTATTTATAAATACAGTGTGATACTACTCAGCCTTGACAGAGATCCTGTCAGTTACAAAGTATGATCAAAAATATGGTCAGAGATTAAATTTAAAAACATGCCACAGTACAGGACACACTGCTCTTACTCCCTCAGAATCCTGCCTCGCGCTTTGCACACATGTGTCCCACTGTCATTTTGACTTTCTGGAGCAGCCCTGAAAGACCTGTTTTGTAAGTTGTTTAGCTGTGCTGTTGTAGTTACCTCAGTGTCTTGATTGGATTCAAAATGCTGACCTTCTTCGATCATCTTGTCTTTGGGAAGGGACCAGATGCTGCAGAGCCAGACCCAGTGAGTAAGAGGGCGCGGACACGGGTTATCAGGAGTCTGATTTTTGTGGGATGGCACGCGACAGCGGAATTCACGTTGCCTTTTAACTTATGCTTATCGGGAAGTGAGGAGGACTCCCCAAATTCTTTAGAAAGTCTCAAGAATGATAAGTGCATTCAAAGCAGGAGTGAGTATTTTGAGGGGTGAGTTCATGGCAATGCTTTTTCTATAGATTTTTTAAGGAATTTAAATACTTATTGTATGTATTGATCACATCGTCTGCAGTTATTTTCAATAGCAATCAAGAAAACTAGAGAACATTTATAACTGAAACAAGCACATTAAGAAAAATAATGGATGATCTCACATAAGGAAAGAAGAAGTGTGATGACTACTTGGGGTTATTTGATTGAAATGAGATGTAGTACTGGTTATAGAACAAAAAGCGTCAGCATCTAGGTGAGTCGGTACCAGAGGTGTAATGTATATAGCACGTGACCATCACTAATAGTAATGTATTGTACACTCTCAAGGTTTAGTAGGACGAGTAATGGAGATTCCTTGCTCTGTATGTGAGGGGGGACATTCATAGCCGACTAAATAACAAAGGTGAGATGTCAGATTTTAGACTTTTGATTTGAAAGTGATGTAAGTCATAACTTTTCTGGCTATTAACAGGGTGCAGATAGATTTTTGCATGAGGACATGAGTTTTAGTGGCTGGGGTGGAACACTGCATTCTGAATCATTATGTCCTTGTGCATCATAATTGCTATTTTGCAATCCTAACCTCCAAGGCTAAGGCATTCAGGGGAGGAGCTTTGCACAATTATTAGGTCAGTGAGGATTTGTATCCTCTGTGACTTAAATGGCAGCCCTTCACAGACACCAGTTCTGCAGGCGACTTGCCCTGAGATGCCCCAAACCCCAGAACCAGCAGAAATGAGGTCCTGTTGGCAGCTGACAGTATTTTCTCATAACAACCTGAGGACATCCCAGTGTCCTGGAACAATGGCTGTGCCCCAAGTAAAGCATGAACAGCGAAGACTAAGGCAGAAGGGGGCTGCGGGATTGCTGTTCTCATATGTCTACCCTCTCCTTTGGGCTTTTTGTTTTTGCAGAGGAAAAGCTGCCGTCTTCTTGGGTGGGGAAGTGAAGTGGGGGAGACACATCTCCATCACTGCTGCAGGACAGTGGGGCGGGACTCAGGCTTTCCCTCTCCGCTGTCTAGATGGAGACTTATTCAATGCCTGTATTTCCTAAACTATTGCCCAATCTCTCAACACGATTCTGCATGGACCCCAAGCCAAGCTGTTGAGTGGAGAAGTTCAGTGAAGACAGGAATGGGTAAGTGAATATGCAGCAGAATAAAGTAAGCTGAGTGGCAGTTTCCTTAGGTGGATGCACAGGAAGTCAGCTGGGAAAGACAGAGGTGATGACCAGCAGGCCATGGACCGATGGGAGGGCTGAAGTGGTGCAGCTGATGGAATGACCGTGCCTTCCCTCCTCCTGAATGCTAGCAAGTCCTCCAGTTCCATTCTGGCATGAAGTCTAGTTCTGCCTCTCTGCTGTATCTTAACTCTAGGTCACCTTCTCTATTTTGTGAGAACCCTTCTAACACAGAGTGACCATTTGGCTTTACTGACACACTGGAATGACTGCTTAACTGCTCTTCTGTTTCATCCTTCAAATAACTAATTCAAACCTACAGGTTTTGGGTAAACGCCTTTGTGCTATGCTGCAATTTTCATGTGTGTTTATTGCAATTAACATTTTCTACTTCCTATCTTTATTTGTAGTTTCTTCCTGTAACAAGATCTTTGAAGGTTGGTGCAGTGGTGTGCATCTGTGAATCTCAGTCAGGCAGGAACCTGAGGCGGTGGATCAAAAGTTCAAGGGCAGTCAGGCACCTTAACAAGATCCTGTGTCAAAAAAAAATAGTAATACTTGGGCCCGGGACGTAGTTCAGCTGTCTCATGTTCGCTTATCGCTCATAAGGTCTGGGTTTCAACTCTTGGTACTGAAAAAATACTGCGGTAGTCTAATATACAGGTGCCCACATTTTCAGTTTGCTTGGAGAGAAAAGGAACTCTCTCAGACTGCACATAAAGCATATAATATACCTGATGGATGTCAGTAGCTGCAGTTTTTTTTTTTAGAATGTTCTCTGTAACATTTGTAAGGAGGGCAGCACACACGTGGAACGTGGGACAGGTTCCACCTTGTGTTTGTGAAGCGGACACATCGGTGTCGTAGCAGGCTCTCAAGGTGCTCCTCGAGAATCCCGCATCTGATTTTACTTTCATGTGCTTCAGCGTGAAAAGAGTTTTTCCCCAAGATATGCACTGGCAAGACACAGCTATAAACAAGCGGTGATTGCAAAGTGAGGGCGATTTCCTTCGAGGAGACAGGCCATATAGAAGTCCGGTAAGAAACATGATCCATTTTTCCTTTGAGTTGAAAGTCTGGTCTCAACTCGATGCATTCTGAAAATTCGTGACTAGGCAAGCATTTACCGGGGTTCTAGCATTAGGGACCCTGTGTGTCCCCTTGTAACAATATCACCAGTAGGAACCATTTGACACGTTTGCATGTACTGTACCAGATCTGCAAAAGCACATTAGCTAGGAATTTATTTGTGGAGTAACTGAAGCCCAGGTTCGTGATTAAATAAAAGAACCACATGCCTGCTGAGCCATCCTTGCCTCCACCCTCACGGGCACACGCGCCTGAGCAGTCAAATGCTGTGACCAGAGCTGCCGCTTCTGCTTTCCGGGTCCAGGGGCCTTGCATGCGTGTGGCGGGCAGGAGCGGAGTGGGCACCAAGCCACTCAGAACTCGGTGCTCGGTCATCACCCACGCCGTCTCTGCAGGAGCACTGTGCGGTCAGCACCTAAGAACCATGCGATTGACTCATGAACACTATGGCGGACAAAGTCCCATCAGGCGCTGCACGTGTGTGGGGCACATGCAGGGTCACGTGCTGCACATTTGCTTCTGAACTTCCTGTGAAGGGATCACGGTGTGTGTTAAAAGCGCGCGTTACAGGATGAACCTCCCCGCCATTCACAAGTATCCACTTCCACAGTGCTAACTGCATCCGCACCGTGAAGTAAGAGGTCTCCGGAGGTTTCATCTTGCAAAACCTGAGTTTCACAGCCAGAGACTGGAACCTTCCTACCTGCCTGACCAGACATCGGCCAGCACCACCGTTCGACGCTGTGCTTTCTTCTACATTTGTTTATTTAGTATTTTTGAAACTGTGCAGATCAAGCTGGCCTTGTACTCCTGTATAACCCAAGCCGGCCTGGAACTCAAGATTGTTCTCCTGCCTTAGTCTCCCGAAGGCTGGGATCACAGGCTGGAGTTCCCCTGCCCTTTTCCATACATTTCCTGCTCTAAAGCTCTCTCTTGTCAATGGAGTTGTGGGATATTAGTTCTTTTGTGGCTGGCTTACTTCAGTTAGCGTAATGTCAGGTTTCATCCTGGTGTGGTGTGTCAAAAGCATTCCTCCTTTTCTGAAGAGGGATAGTGTTTTATTGTATGCGTAAAGCACATTTTCCTTAATCTACTTATCCATTAATGGACACTGGCTACCTTTACCTCGCGGCTGTTGTAAATCATGATGCAGTAAACACAGGTGTATACATTAATCTTCAAAGCCCGGCTTTCAGCTCTTCTCATTTGGTGCCTGGAAGTGCGGTTGTAGGATACAACACTGATTCCACCGTGAATTTCTGAGAGACTCTGCTGTTTTCCGTTGTCGCCGTGCCCCCTCATACCCTGCTCAGCAGTTCACAAGGGTCCCACCAGCTCCGCGCTGCCATCAGCACAGATCTCCTTCGTGCTTTTCCCTGCCTTGTTTTATAGCATCAGCATAATGGGTGTGAATATTTATTTTTTTTTCTTTTTTTTTTAATTTAAAAGAGAATAAAACAAAAGGGGGCAGTACAGAGCAGATCAGAAGAGGACAACATAGACAACACAGTACTTTACATTAAGTCAACTGGACATCAACAGTATCTAACACCATATCTCTTACTCTGCTATAGTTGGGCATAGTTTCAATTACAATAATATCAAACATAACACAATAGTATAAAGCCATGCATATAGTGAAAGAATTCCAGGGCTTTCTGAACCGAATAACAGAAAATGATCAATGGGTATTATAATATCTCATTTTTGATAAAAAAGAAAAAAATTTGTTTGAACTATCACACATATTCAAATTCCAATAA
>PVJX010030971.1:0-21588 GCA_004027295.1 Dolichotis patagonum
TCTTTTTTCTTTTTCTTTCTTTCTTTCTTTCTTTCTTTCTTTCTTTCTTTCTTTCTTTCTTTCTTTCTTTCTTCTTTCTTTCCTTCTTTCTCTTTTTGTACCAGAGATCAAACTCACAACTTCGTGTTTGCCAAGCAGGGACTTACATCGCTGAGCTAAATCCCTGGTCCCTGTCTTCTTTAATTTCTGTAAATAATATCTTATTTAGTCTTATACTGTTACTTAATTTGTTCCTAAGAATATTCTTTTGGTGTTACTGTAAATGGAATTGTTTTTACCTTTTCAGATTGTCCATTACCATAATATAGGACCACAATTGTTTTGATTCCGCTTTGGGGGGAGTTCTTTTGTTTCACTTTGTTTTTCAGTGCTGAGTATCAAAACCTGGCCCTTGGGCATGCTAGGAATGTGCTGTACCACTGAGCCTCATCTGCAGTTTACTTTTATTTTCTCTTTCTTTCTTTCTTTCTTTCTTTCTTTCTTTCTTTCTTTCGTCTTGCATCCTGCGATTTTTATGAATGTATTTCTTAGCTTTAATAGTATTTTACTGGATTCCTCAGGATTTTTCTCAATATTAAGGTCATATTATTTGCAAATAGATATAATGTATCTTTATTTCTTCTTATGTAAACTTTGTGATGTTTATTAATTCATGTCCCTGAAATTCATTTATTCCATTTACTGTATCTAATTGGGTTGCATACAATTCTTCATAGTATTTTTGTAATCATTTTTATTTCTCTAATGTTAGTAATAATGCCCCCTCTTTCACTCCTGATTTTAGTAGTCTGAGTTTATTTTGTCTTGGTCTAACTAAAGGTTGATCAGTTTTGTTAAGTTTTTCGAAGAATAAACTTTGAAAAACTTTCGATTTTGTTAATTTTATCTATTATTTTTCTACTTTCCACATCATTGATTTCCACTCCAGTTTTTATTATTTGTTTTTACTTTTTGTTTAGTTTTTCTTTTTCTAGTTTCTTGGAGTGGAAGCTTAGATTACCGGAGTCTTTCTGCTTTCTAATATAGGTATTTACAATTATAAAGTTCCATCTAAACACTGTTTAACCCAGTGTTTTGTTTTCATTCACTTCAAAATATTTTCTAATTTACTTAACAGCTTCTCTTATCTACTAGTTATTTAGAGAACTGTTAGTTAATTACCACATATTGTGACTTTTCCTAATTTCTGACTGCTACTTTTATTCCAATATGGTTAGAAAACACATGGGTTAAGATTTCAATGCTTTAAATTTTACTGAGACTTGTATGGCTGATATGTGGTCTACTTCAGAGTATGTTCCATGTGATCTTTGGAACAATATGTATTCTGTCATTGTTTGGTAGAGTGCCCTGTAGAAATCTATTAGCTGATTATTAGCATTGCTAAAGTCTTCTGTTTTCCTGTTAATCTTCTCCCCATTTTTACTGTTTTTAAAAGTTAAATATTCAATTCTTCAGCTATTATTATTAAATTGTGTATTTATCACTTCAATTTTGTGAGATTTTGCTTCATGCTTTTTTTAACCCCTCTAATGGAGATTGAACCCATGACCTCCACACTGAGCTACATGTACAGTCTTTTTTATTATTGTTTTAATTTTTTGTATGTTTTTTAACTTTGAGACAAGGTTTTAGTAACTTGACAAGGCTGGGCTTGAAGTAGTGATTCTCTTGCCTTAGACTCCTTCAGTACTGGGATTACAGTCACGTGTTGCCCCACCTGACTTTTGCTTCCTATATTTTGGAGGAAAAAAAAATATATATGTATATATTAGTGATAGTTTTTGTTTTAAAGGTCTATTTGACATTAATACAACCATTGTCTCTCTATTTTTGTTACTGTTTTCATGACGTATCTTTTTACATCCCTTTACTTTCAGTTTGGATCTTTAAATCTTAAATACATCGATTCCATGCAGTATACGCCTGGATAGTACTTTTTATATCTGTTCTGCTAATCTATGTCTTTTTATTAGATTGTTCAAGTCATTCACATTTAATGCAAATACTGAAAGTCTAAATGTAAAATTTATGCTTATTATTCTGCTTTCACTGTACAGGAATTCTGCTTGACTCCCCTATCATGCCATGGTCCAAAATATTTCTCAGTACAGTACATCAAGTCAACTTCAGGGCTCACTAATTTTGTCATTTCTCAGGGATTTTAATCCTAGTATGTCCTTTTTCCTTGATGGCCAGCATCTCAAAAACCCTTGTTTCATATTTAAAAGAAAAACTTTTTGGTTGTTCAGGTGGGAGGATAACTCCAGGCCACCTTAGCCAGAAGAGGGAGATTTTCTAAAGCTTTTTATTTCTCATTGAAATCATTCACTACATTAGGTTAAAATCATTATGCCATATTTGTTTCTGGTTTTTAATGTAAAATCATTTGGTATGTCCTTTGCATACTTATATTAGTATACTTAGTCTTTTGTCTCAGTTGTGTTTTTTTTTTTTTTTTTGTTTTTTTGTAATTGGAACTGAACTCAGGACCTCATTCTTGCCAGGCAGGCACTACACAACTGAGCTAAAGCCCCGGTCCTTTGTCTGTTATGATTTAGTAATTAAAGTTTCAGTTCTTTTTCTCATTATCCTTAGCAAGTTAAAGATTTATATTCCCTATATTAAGTGGGAAAATTTGTTTTAAAATCTCTGAATTAAAAAAGAAAACTATGGGGAACACTAGGTGTAACAAAGTCATTTCTTGGTGAGGATAGTGAGTGTCAAAAAAAGACGAGTCTAAACTATTTTTTTCCAGTGGTACTGGAGGTTTAACCCAAGGCTTCATGCATGGTAGGAAAGCACACTACGATTGAGTTACATCCCCAGCCAACTTCTATGGACTATCCTGAATCACAGATCTCTAGACCAAGAAGAAATCTTTCCAACCATTGCATCCTGTTATCCTTCTAGACCTTTTATCACGACTTGAATAGCTAGGAAAGATGATTAAAATAACTTCTCCAAAGAAGGAATTAGATGAAGTAGTTGAAAGGCTGGTAAGCTTTTCTCCCTCATCTAATATCGCTTATAGTTCTAAACCTAATTTCAGAATATTCTCTACATAGAGTCAACTATCATTTTCCAAAGTGTTAAGGAAGCCAGTTAGACTCTTTGAAGACTGAAAATTGGTCTAATGTTATTGTTACATTCCCGCAAAAAGATTTGATTGTCTTACAAAACAAGATTTTTCCAGTGTTCATCGCATATGGGTTATATTCACAGTAACTAATATATTTAGGTATAAATCTTGGAACTAAGCAATGTGACCATTAGGTCTCGTCTTTTGGGAATGAATATTATGTTAACGTGGAGGGGAATACTAATTAAAAAATCATGTCAGACAGGTGGTTTCTAAGCTACTTCTGCAAAATTTAAAACAAAACAATAACAGGAGTCTGAACAAGAATATATTTTAAATGGTCTACATACGTTTAAGTTCCTGAAAATAGTGTGGAAAAGGCACAAATGCTGGAAATCTTCAGGATTACAAGTGTGGAAATAGAGTGAACTATGAGCTCCACATTTTTCTGCAGAATCTTCTTAAGAATCTGCTTTCCATTTCATTATTTTCTTCCTTCTTGTTATTTAAATGCTAATTCAGAGTACTGCCAGTGAAATAGAAGACCCTCTAATAAATATTTTAAGGTTGAAAAGTCAAGGAGGAGATTGCTTCTTGTTCAGTTCTATGGACCCAAACATTTAATATTAAGCATAATCGGTGGTCTCCTAAGGTCTCAGGACTTTATTTTAAATGTTTTTCCTCCAATTGACACAGCACAGCGTTGATGTTGCTACAAATTCCAAAGTAGCACACAACAGTGGTTCCTAATTGCTTTAGCATTTATCATGCACAAGAGACTAGAGGGAAGTTGTCTTGTTTTGTACAGCTTGGTTGCATTTCTCGTCTCTGCAGGACACTTATGCAGCAAACTGGGATTTCACGTAACTGTCTGAAAACCATCATCCATTAACATGCATATCTCAGAAGAAAGATGAATTAGACTTTCTAATTCAGAATACAGTCTGACTCCATTCTATGCATTAATTTTGCAATTTCTCTTCTGCACATTTTATAAATCAGGAGCCACGATCTGTTTTACCCATACTCTCATGCACCCATTTTCCAGGTTATGCCTTTTGTTATTTTTGTTTTCAAAACATTGTAAAAAAGCATTTTGGTGCATTTCCAAGATGCTCTCTGGGGCCATTTAACACCTAATAGTTTTCTAAACAATCATTGGAGGTGCTTAACTAGTGTGTATTTAGGCATCTTTAATTTTTTAAAATTTTTATTCATTTTTGGTACTGGGAATCAAAGTCAGGACCTTGGGCTTGTCAGACAGGCGTTACACCACTGAGGTGTATCCTTGGCCCACTTATGCATCTTTTAAACCTGTCAAGTCTCTTGACCAAATTTTGATGTTTTAAAAAATTAGTACTTTTCAAATTCTAGAGAGAATATTTGGTCACGATATATGAGATTAGGTGAGTGAGGAAGCTGATTCTCTTCATGTTCTCAAATATAGATCATTCCTGCTAGTGAGTTCTGCTTATTGTCAAACCAGCCAGTCCATGCTGCTGTTTCAGGAATTCAAGTCTTGTTAAGATGTGAACCCTCATATGAGCATAAAAAGTGTAAACATGTTTGTCTTCAAGAGGTTGTGAGTGTGGGCGGGTGAATAAAATATATTTTGGGCTTTGGTTTCTAACCAAATTGACATAGCTTCTACTAAATTCTTAACATTCAATCCATCATTCCTTCTATATTCCATCAATAAAAAATGTCCATTGGTACAATTTCCTTGTATTTATATTTCCTAGTGGTTAAACAGAAAAGAAATGAACAGCAAGTAATTTAAGGAGTAAGACTTAAGTAATAAGTTATAAAGACAAAAAATTATGAAAAATCACCTCAACCTCCTTAGGTAGGCACTTAGAGGGGTCACACCTCATAGTTCATGTGGACACTCAGGTGAGTCATTTCATAAACTGTTCTACACTAGTATGACCTCTACATTTGGGGAATCAATAGTTAATTTTATTAATTATTGAAAAGCTTACAGTTTCTAGGCAAAGTAACTTTTTTTAAGGCAAAGTAACTTGAACACAAACCTTAAGTTACTCAATTTCTTCATTTTGAAAACAGTACTCAATCCTACCAGAGAAGGAATACAAATACATTTGTAATCGGGTAGAGGTATTATGAAGAAAATGAATCTTCACACAAATAACTTAAGTGAACACATTTATTGCAAGTAGCTCTATGGAAAAGCAAGTCAGATATATATATGTACATATATAAACACTATACAGAGTTGCAAGCCTGTCTCCCAAAACTACAAATGAGATGTTTACAAAGAATACAGGAATATTTACAAAGGAAGACAAAGCCAGAGCACTTTAACACAGAACTGTAAAGCAGAAATAGCACATGTAATGACCTGTCACAACTGTAAAGTTTTAGTTTTCATTGACCTAGTGACTATGCATGATACCAAATTAATGTAGAGGTCACACACACAAAAAGTCGCTCCACCATTGGTTTTTCTTAACAGCAGCATAAACTGATAAGTGGAAGGTAAGTGATATGTTGGTACACATATTGTATAAAGATTCTTCCAGCACAATACTGAATAAATTGTGTCTGTAAACTAAGGAGTAGTATCAAAGACATTGCATATTTGTAATGCTGTACCTGTTACTAGTTGTATGTACTGTTGTGTATAAGGATTCCATTTGTTTATTCAGCAAGTATTACCGCTGTGATGTACCCTCTGCACCCTGTCTGCCGGCAGCCCTTAAATCTAATCTGTAAATTGCATTTTTCCTCAAATAATCTTATCTTCCCACCATTCTGAATTGGTATGACTTAACTTACTTGAATATATAAAGGTGACAGAAGGTTTCAAAAAGGCTGCCTAAAGAGCACATTGCTATCATATTGAACAAAAGCCACATTATTTGCATTATTTGACTAGGATGGGGAAAGAGAGTAGCATGAAGGGACAGAGGAGTCTGAAGTGACTGATGGAGTTGAAGTTTTCTCAATGATCAGTAACTGTGGCACTAACTGGTCCAGTAGCCACACCCTCTCCCCATTCACAAGGGGAAATAAAGAAACCTCCATCCTTTTCGTTGGTTCACAGGAAAAATAATAGAAATTCACTCAGTTCTTCTGAAAATTTAGCTGAGCAACATGTACTAGAAGCCTGCTCAAAGATAGAAGTATATGTTCAAAGACATCAAAACAGAGTG
Organism: Dolichotis patagonum; assembly: GCA_004027295.1. Classification (NCBI taxonomy): domain Eukaryota; kingdom Metazoa; phylum Chordata; class Mammalia; order Rodentia; family Caviidae; genus Dolichotis; species Dolichotis patagonum. The sequence goes on from PVJX010030971.1 coordinate 6,259, forward strand.
GTGAAAAATTTAAATATTACACTACTGCAAAGCTGCACACTAAATACAAAGCAATTTTTTGACAGAGTTACACACAACAGGTACATCTACAATCACGTGTTCACAGGTACACAAATTATGTATACATACCAATATGTGCATACACACACTAGCACTCGCACACTTACGCATTCATGCAAACACACCCATCTATGATATGATGAGGTTTGCCAGTGATGGAACAACAAACTGAGATTTGTGTGCCACCACATAACAAAGCTCTAAGCAAGCTTCAAGACCTTTGTACCCATCCTAAGTGGTCACCACCTGTTAGTGTCATGTACTCAAAGGTCCAGGTTCCTAAAATCTTAATTCAGTTTCCATCAGAAGCAAGCAAAAATGGAAGGGGAGGGAGCTTGCTCTGATTTTTTTTTTTAATTTGGTGCATCTTATATCAGCTTATTGTCCAGAAGGAAATAAAGCCTTATAAGAGGCTTGTTTTGGCTTATGTTATAGTCTGAATGTTGATTGATAGTATATGGAAACTGATTTCTTTATAGGAGTCCTGGGCATGAGAGGGAGTATGTGTGTCTAGGAGAAGATCAAAAAGAGGAAGAATGGAGGGTGAGAAAATACAGGTTTCAAAACAATTGATTTGGAAATACTAACTTGATTTGCAGGCAGAGGATCACTGTTATATACGAACAAGTAGATAACTTGCTCCTCAGGTGTGCCTTTGAAATGCTGGAAATACTCAGTCAAGATATCAGTTAAGTTGACAATGTGAAATGTTGTAGTTTTGTTAATGAGCAAAAACTGAGACAATCTGGCTTTTAGTTCTGCCTTTAAAATACTGAATATTCCCCCACTAAGATATCAGTATAGTTGATATTACATTTATTGATGAAGAAATGTTTTATATATGTTTTAATCAAAAAATTCCAGATTATACCTACCTTCTCATTTGTACAAGTTTTTTTTTTAATCTGCCCTTAAGTGTTTTGTGACTTCAAAATGAAACCAAATATTATTCTACATTAAAATTGGTATGGTCCACATTTACGTAGATTGCAGGAAAAAGAAAGAGTTGTTAGATGTTAACTTTTATAGTATCTGTTTTCTTTCAAAGACACAGATCAGAAAAGGATACTGGAAAACAAAGCACAGTGTGAATATTCTTGATTCAAAAATCACTGGATCAGTATAAGACAGCAGAAAAATGATCTCAGTGAGTAGAGTCCTTCAACTGCTGGAATCCACGTGTAGGTTTTTAGAAATAAGGTTGCTTTCTATTCCAAAGCCTCTGAATTTTCTTTCTTTTAGGCAGATCTGGAGTAGATGAGATGGAATTCTTTAACTGTCTCTTTTCTTCTAAAATATGTTTTTGTGGCAATGTAATCATTCTGAAAAGAAAGATGATAAAACCAAAGTTATGTTTAGAATTAGTATGAAGAGCTTCCATCCCCACCCTGCTCTAAAACAAAACAAAATCTAACTAAAAGTTTTGGACATACATGTGGAGGAGGCTGCCTGGGCACAAAGGTGGTAAATGAACTCTGAAAGCTGCCTATGAAGAACAAACACAAGCTGGACAATGACTCAAGGACAGTTAGTCCTTTTGCCCACACACTGTCACTGACATTTCTGAGGGACAGTAGCTTTGCACATGCTTGCTCTCTTCTGCTTCTTCCCAGTGGAGCCTGCAAGTAAGCCAGCATTAGGCAAACAAAGATTGTTTTTCCTTGCCCCACATATTTGATTAGGCTTTCACTCTGTTATGTGGCCCTATTCCAAAAAGATTTTGGGGTGCCTGGAATCAAACTATGACCTTGCATTTTCCAGGCATGCCACTGAGCTCTATCCCCAGCACCCACACTAAAAAGTTGGGGGTATGGAAGCACCTTGGTCAGTCTTCTGATCCAATCACTAAATTTCTTCTAAAAGAACAAAATCAGAGCTGCAAAAGAAATTTGACTGTAATTCTCACCTAATAAAAAGAGGTTATATTTATTAACTCTTTTGGCTTTCCACTTGAGACAGTACATAATGGGGAGCTGTGGGTACACATGGTGATCAGGTACATGGAAAGTACTGGACTTGAAAAGGATAGGAATAAATGCTAAGTAAATTGACTATGATGCTAATGTTATTTTAAGATTGGATCATATGAAAGTACCAAGTATTCTTTTTCATTTTAGACAATCTAAATGTACCATGAAAAGCATTGTCCAAAGGAGGCTTCAAGTACAAGATCTTGAGTTAAACGGGAAGTATACACTTTAACTGTTCATTTTTTCACCAGATGATTTGATACATGTAACAAACTTTCAGCTGGATAAAGTAGTGGATGTTTTCATTTCCATCTACATACTGTGATTGTAAGTCAGGATTCATTGAAGACATCCTTTCTTCACATTAAAAAGTTTAAAAAAATAAGTACTCTAAGCAAAATTAAATCTTCCTGTCATTAGTCGGCATAGGAAATTTTAGATTCTAAGTATTTTAGGCACTTATGACGGCCATAGATTACCATTCTTTTATAGGCTGCAAAATTAGGTGAGACAATTTTCATAGAATTCTGTCAAATACAAGCTGCATGTTTTTAACTGAAATTTGAGACTAAAAAGATAGCTCAAACAATTGACAGTTTACTATTTTAATGTAGAAATATCTTATGGTTACACAATAGTACACAGTATATGCTTTAAAGGAGGTTTCTTATTTCCTTAAATGATACACAATTTTAAAATTTATTTTTCCAGAAATACACAAATTAAGTTCTAAAAACTACTGCATTGTCACTACAATAAGCCTGAAATGTGGAGCACTTGTTGCTATTGGAGTGTGTTTTCTTTCTTTTTTCCTTTTACAAATGACAGTCTCTATTAAAAAATTTGATATATATCTCCATTGCTTTCTTATAACATGCCAGCACTGGATGAATGGTTGATAATTTACCAAGACATGGCAAATTATGTAACTTCGAATCTACAAAATATGTTTGTAAATTTCTGATTAACAAGTTAGTAAAAAAATGTTTTCCAAAATAAGATAATCCCAAAATAATTTAACTTGCTTTTGAAATTTGTAATGGGAATTTGAGCCACAGATTTGCCTTCGTAATCCTGTTTTACTTAGGCCAATATTAAAATGAGTTTACATTCCCTGAGCACATTCCAAAGACTAGCAAAAGGGAAGTGACTCAGAAGCTTGCTGGGTGGCAAAGGAAAGCAATTCAGGATTAAAATTCAGTCTTAAATATTCTACATAATGAATATTAAAAGATAGACAATCATATTTTAGATGCATAGTCTGCTATTTTTATAACATTTTCACCACCATAAAAGTAAACAGTGATGGTGTTAATAATGTGGTCTGTTTCTGACATATTATTCCCATGTGATACTGACCGGTTACAATTATTTTATTGTGTATTCTTACTTTTGATTAATCAAAGATCTTTTTAATGACAAATTAATCTCACCCATTTTAATTGGTGGTATTGTTTTCAATCATTTTTTCCCTGCAAGTGAGAAAAAGCTTAATGGACTCCGATGGAAGAAAACATTTCCCTTCTACTTTCTCAAAAGCCTGGTAGGAATCATTTTCTTCTCAAAAAGAAATGATATAAACTATTCTGTTTCAATTTGTACAGTTAAAAAACTAAATATTAATCTTGAATACAGTAATAAATCACACTTGACTTCAATATCCCTAAAAATCTGTAGGGTGAGCCAAGAACACAGTTCCTCCAGGGTATTCCAGACTTCTTTATATGAAGTGTAAACATGCCTCTATTACAATCCAAAGTCCAAAACAGTCCAGAAAAGGTCAAACGAAGTACAATATACCCAGTTATTCTTTCATTTTCTTTTATTCTCTACAATCTTGTCAATTATGTTTTTAATTCCATTTCTACTAGATCTCAAAAACTGATTTTTTCAAAATGTTTTCAAAATTCTCACTCTATTCATTAGTCAACTTGGTATTCCCTCAATAACTAGTGGCTACATAAGCAGAAGCAACCAAGCAAAACATCTATGGCAGAAAAAATGAAATGGAAATTACACTCTACAATTTAACAGATAATAATGGAACTAATCTTTTTAAAGTTTTTGACTTAGCTTATTATAATCTTTAGTCTATATGTAGTTTTTTTTAAAATTCAGTAAGGGAAATAACTGTATCTTTCTATGCCCTATGAATGCATTCCAGGACAATTCTCTAGGACTTAATAAAAATGAAGTGCTATCCTTTAGGAGTAAAAACTGGGAATAATTGCTACTAGTCTTTACAATATCAATCACATTATCTCCTTCATACATCAGATAATAAAACAGGCTTCTTTCTATTATTGGAAAAGTTTGTGATAGAATAATCAAAAGAATTTATAAAAGAAATGGATGCAAACCTCTATATTCTCAGATCATTAGTCATATAACCATTATTATTATTATCATCATTATTATTTGATACCTGAAACCAAAGTCAGGATCTTGTGCTTGCCAAGCAGGCACTTAGGACTGCTATGCTATCACCCCAGCCCACAAACATCCATATCCTCAAAGGTAAGCTCAAACATTTGTTTCACACTTCCTCTTCCTTAGAAGGCCCTAGAGCCCTCATTCCAGTCTACATTATCCAGACACAAATTGTCTAGAGATCAGATAAAAGATTATACTCTAGGCCAGTTTCTCCACTACCTCCTAAGAATGCACCCTTGGGCCACTTCACTCTGATGCCTAGTCACTACTGATTTAAACAATACAAGTTACTAGAATTCTAATATAAGCAGCCTCCAATTTACAACAGACATACTCTAAACCTCCTCATTTAGTTGAGACTCAGAATAAATTCTCATACAAATACTATCATAAATGAATGGTGCTAAAAAAATAGGTTGATAGCTTCATCTATACATCCCTATATATAACCTATGCAGGTCCTGAATTAACATAGGAACTATTTTAACTACATCCAACAATAATTTTTGTAAGATGTATTTGAAATTTCAATTTAGGGTTCCAGGGAAGTATGTCCTTTAGCCATGCTGACAGAAATAATGTCCTCCAAAACTCAAAAGCCTGGAAGGGTTGAAGACAGAAGGAAGGAGAAGGGAGACTAGGTATGATCTGTAGTCATAATAAGGATCCCTACAAAGGGGAGCCTCTGAGGAGGAGGACATCATTCATATGCTTGGAAGCCTGGAGGCATAACTTTCTATTACATTTGCTGATCAGATATTCAAGGGCACTATCAAGTGCATATGTGAGCAATTTTTAAGATTAATTTAAGACATAAAGGCTTGATTGATATTCTATGTTTCAAGTCTAAATACATGCAGAAAATTATTAATCACAGACAAATTACACGCATTGTGAAAACTAGCTGAGGTCACAATAATTTGGGGGGAACTGGATAGTCAGTAAACTCTGAAGATTTGGCCAGCATCAAACATATGGTGGCCTGACCACAGAAATAGATTGAAACATTGGATCAGCTGCAGCCAGGCCAATAAGTGAGAGTAGAACAGGAAGCACAGCCTTGAAACTGTACAAGAAAGATCCTTACAAAGAAGACTATTCGGGCAAGTTAACAGCAAGCAGGCTGAAAAGTAGGAGCAAGCCACATCTAGGGACACAAATCTTACATAGGCCCTACTTGATTGCAGGATGTCCCTCAGCTTTTTAGTCAGAGAGAGACCTGTTTTCCAGAAATTAAGGGCACAAGTCTCATAAGGAGTTTATGAGGATAAAATTTATAGAATACAACCCAACACAACCCTAAGCAATAAGGAAAGGGTTATCTGGAAGTTAGGGAAGAAAGATAGTAATAATTTTCTCATTTCACCAAGTAAATATTTAACTATGTATTTTCCTTTCTAAAGGAATAATTGCTTAGCTAGAAGTTGAAAGATACTCTCTAAAAGAATGCAAATCTAAAAAAAATTAAAAATAAAAGAATGCAATTCTAAAATAGTATATATGTCCCCATTAAGAAAAATTCCTTAAAAATTCCTTTTTCTTCAAGTATTGAGCCTACCTTCCAAAAGATAAAACTGTGAAACTTATGGCATACGAAATTGATAGAGAAGATACTTTAACTTCATATGGCAAATTCATTATCTTTACAATTTTATCAGTATCTTTAAAATTAGCAGGCCAATACTTATGCTAAAAATTGTGGTGCTTTGTATTTATTTCATCATTCTAGACACTAGTCTTAAAGATCTCTCATTTCTCACTCAGGACTAAGCAACGTTTGCTAGCAAATGATCCTCACCATCTAAGAGCCTTGCAGCACCTACGCAAAAACATACTGCAGACTGTAATTAAGCATTTTACAAAGTTATTTTTCAGTAGTGCCAATAAAATGTCTGGGTTATTTTTACATCATCTTAAAGAATTTAAAAGATGCTAAACAAAATGAATTTACTTTTAAATAAGGATTTTTATGTTCCAAGGAGAGGATTTGATTTTCAAGTTTCTAAAATCTGACATGACTGCCAACACCAAGTTTACTTTGTAAATAAATGAACAGCATCTTTTTCTATAGCACTTTTTCTTCATCCTCTCTTACTTTTTAGACTGTTCTACCCACTGTGATGGTTCAGATGAGAATACCAGGTCTTACACAGAAAGAAATGAAAAAACTTTTTGCCATACGCTGGCAAAAGCGCATTAGGGGAAAACATGGAAATCTAACTTCAGTTAAGAAAATGACCATTAATGGAAGGTTACCTGATGCACATTCAACTCACTTTGATTCCTTTCAACATTTCCATGGGTTCTAAATGGATATATGCACTATTTGTGTTTATAAGGTAAAGATTAGCTAACTCCTCCTCATATCAGATTTAAAACACTAATTCCAGCATACATCAAATTCTCTCATTTTAAGAGTGATACCATACAGCTCAATGTAATGAAAATTATCCAACTCCTGTCACATGAACACAGTTAAAACATGAATTACAACTAAATTTACTACTGTCAGATTCATATGAATGTATAATTTTTTCCTATCTTTTCCTGTATAACAATCTTTCATCAATATAAAAAATAACATTAAACATCTGATTAAAGGAAAGTTTGATATACTAAGTGGAGCGATGGGTTTTATATCAGATATATGAGTTATATATATTTTTACTCCGCCACTTAGCTTTTTGATTACAGAAACTCTTAACACAGGCTTCATTTCTAGTACTTACCATCTATCAGTAAAATAATGAATGTGAATCTACTTTGCAAACTATATAGTAATCTGCAACTAGAAAACATTCCCTCAATCAACAAATTGACAATTTGACAACAGTGCATTTGTTTGTTTCGTTTTGAGACAGGATCTTGCTGCATAGTTTAGGCTGGCCATGGACTCATGTAGCCCAAGCTGACCTTGAACTTGCAGTGATGCTCCTGCCTCAGCCTTCCCAGTGCTGTAACTACAATCATGTGCTACTGCACCAGGCTTTACAACAGTACACTTTAAATCATACACAGTATCCCTTACTTTTACCTGCACTATCCAGTCACACCTGTTCCAACATGAAATGTTTCAGACACCTGAGCTTGTTCCCAAAACAGTTCTCTGCCAATGACTCAGAAGTATTTTGTTTAGTGTTTGGCAATTAACGATAGGAAAAGAAAGCAAGAGATACTGTTTGAGTTCTTATGCATGTTTCATATTGTGGTGTGCTGAAAGTCTTGGTCCTTGTTTAAAGTAGGTATTATGCTAGTGGCCTAAATTTTTACCCTGTAAGCATCATTCAACACAGAATAAATGCAAATGAATGAATGCCAACAACTTTAATTTTGTATGGTTCTCTTTAATTGGTATAGGTCAAATGCCTCTTTACTCCAAAGGACTGCCCAAATTTGGGGGATTGAATGTTGCCTAAAATAAGTGACCCATCAATGATGGCTGGTAAATCTGTCCTATGTGGAGATTTTTCTTCTAGTAATTTATAATAAGTTAATAAAAAATTTGCTCACTGCACCTATAATTTATAGCAACATTTGACAACAGGACACCTGAAAGAAAATTAGATTTCCTATATGGTGGTTTAGTGCCTAATATTTCAAATGTTAACTTTTTTCTTTTAAATACCAAATGCATTCATGACATAACTAAGTTGGCTAACCATTTGTCTCATGCATTCTAGAATTTGCCTTTTCATTCTCCTATTTCTTGAAAGAAAACTCAGGTAATTTCTCTCCTCAAATCATTTCAAACTATCAGTTTTACATTAGGTAAAGTAGTGAAAAGAAGCAAAAAGTCATACATGGGTTAAGAGCTGGACTAAACCACACTTAAGAAATATGCAATTATGTACAGATAAATGAGATTGTATATATGAAAATGCTGTGTAAGTAACATAATCTTACTTAAGTTACTAACCATATAGATCCTGACTCTGAGCAAACACATGGAGTATTTTAATATGAGTAACTGAAACATGAGATTTCAGAATGGAGTATTTTAATTTAGCTTTGTGCTTCTAAATGTAATAACAACAAAGCAACAATATTAACTATATAATAATTCATGTATAACACTCATGTACTAAGCAGTTCTAAGCAGTTTCCATGAATTAAAATTACTTTTTGAAATACATAACACTTAGTATTTTGTCACTGTTCCTGTCAAGCATGTTTTGTTTCTTTAGTATGATCTTTTTATTTTGCAAATGTTAAATAGGAAAATGAAGGCAGACTGAAACAGGAAAAATCTATTAATTGGGCAGGCTTTACTTCACACTTTACAGACAACATTCTACTGTATTAGTTCACATCAAAATGCTAACCAAAGTCATTTTCTACAGTGACTTGTTTCACCAGTACATCCCTCCACTGTCATTCCTTCCATATATCTCAGAAACTAGAATCACCTTCCATATATCTCAGAAGCAAGAATCACCGTCAGCACCAATCATTTTGTAAGAAACTGAGACATCAATTTAAATGGCAGAAATTTCATTTCAGTATTAATATGACACAAAAATGTGTAACATTTGAAAATGCTTTCACATTCCAAAGTGTATTCATTATTTTATTTCAGCATAAGCACATGCTTCCCTCTGAGATATAGCTTTTTTACTGTAATCAATCAATAAAGTTAGCAATTTCTTCAATAAATGATATACTTAGAGAATGTTAAATCTGCAAAATATCCAGAAAGTCATAAATCAGTAATATGTGTGAATATAACGATTACTGGATCTTAATCCTTGGGAAGTTGGGGCATATTGAACAGTGACATTTAACTATTTTAAATCTTTGCATAAATAATTACTAGAGTATTGGAAAGTATAGGCAAAACTATAAAAAGTCATGCTGCAAAAAGTACTGCAGTAATTAGGCATGTTAGTTTATTGTAGCAGTTATTTTAATGTGTAATTTTACATCAAAGTTGTAAGGGTTGTCTTTTAGTAGCAGTTAGATTCCAACAATAGCTTGAGACTAATTTTCAAGTGCACTTTACAGAATAAAATAAACATGTTCCTGAAAAGCTGGTTATGAATTAAGTTTTGAAAATGGAATTACTTAAATGCAGAATTAAGGCAGCAATGGTGATTGTTTGCATGTTGGGGTAGGTGGGGTGTGCTAGCCCATGGGTTCACAATTTAATGGATATCTGAATGGAATCCTTTGGCAAGCCAAAGCATCCTTTTGTTCTGTTAATGATCACTCGTTTAGTGTGTCTACACTGAAAATGTGAGTTTTTGTATGCAAATTTTCTATAGCAGGGGGAGACAGAGGAGATGGGGGGGCTACCCCCACACTAAATAGGGAGCTTGTTAGGTGACTGTAGTGATCTGTCTCCGAATTGTCCTGCCTGATCAAGCACAGTGGGCAGAGATCCAATCACAAAAGCATTCCTCAAAGCAAAAATCTCCACTAAACTGACTACTGGAATGAAAACTGCTGGGGTCCATCCCTTTCCTTACTTAAAGAGGGAAAGCAGTTGAAACTAGAGAGACATCCTCTTCTGCAGTCATTTTCTGAGAATGACTCAAGACAACATGGTGTCACATTGTATACAGACAGCTGCTACTCTTCCTTGGGAAAATTAGCCCTTTAAAACCTCCCACTGATCTAAGGTAATGCCCCTGGGACAGGTCTTCTAGCCTTGATATCTGGAATTCCTAGATTTTTTTCCAAGGGCATGCTAATTAGATGTTCTAAATGCTTTTTAAACCTTTGAAACAACATTCATATCCATTATCAAATTGTCACAACACCCTCTTTTGAAACAGTGGCAGGTTAAAAGACGGAAATGAGGCAGAGCAGTGTGACCGGCCTGTTCCCACCAGTGACAGAGAAAAGGTACACTCTGTTTCTCACATTTTATCCTGTGTAAAAACAAACAAAAAAGATCAACATAAAAACACATTCCAGAGCCAAATACCATCATCTTTAATCATCCGGTGTTTTGAATTATTTCCGATTTGCCCTCTTCCACAGCTCCTCCCATTCAGGCTAACAATTGAGATTTAACCTTTTCTGTAAATCACAGCAAACTAGCATAACAATGACTGCTTTTTAAAAAGTAACTTCACTCTAAGAGTTAACTGTTACTGCTTAATAGTTTCTGCTCTTATTCAACTCCCGGACTTAAATACAATATGGACATCTGTAGAAAAGCAGTTTTCATACACTGATTTGAGAATGGTTGACGGAAGTTAATTTAAGATGTCCTGCTTTGCATTAGCACTTAGTGAAGGGGAAGGAAGTCTGAAAGCACCTTCAGGTTGAATGTCCTTTAGTTTTCATTACTCCCCCAAAGTAGAGCATATGTTTAAATGATAATCAGTTTTGTCCAGATAAATTTATGGTTGAATAAAAAGTTAGGTTTTTGCAAAGATCAAAAAGGTAACGTGTAAATAATTAAAATTGATTTCCAGCATCAAGTAAATACACCCTCACTTATCCCTAACAGTGTAGACACCATATCCACTCTTATGAACCAAACACCACCAATTTTAAGAAAATTCATTTTAATATCACTAACCTCTTTTCGGAGAGCGGAACTTCTTGTCAGGTCTGGCAAAGTTCATTCTCACGTAAGTGTCATCGTCGTCGCCGTTGTGTTCAGACTCTTCTCTCTCCGGGGGTCTCGGCACCCAGCGGTTACGCGGTGGAAGTGGTGGAGCCTCAGCGGCAGCCGCAGCCGCGCCAGCCGCGCTAGCCGCGCTCTCACCTCTGGCAAGATCTGCAGCTAGATTCTGGGCTCTAGAATTCAAACTACAGGCATTGTCCTGGGCCTCCCTTACTGCCTCGGTATCAGCAGCGTTAGCAACAGGTTGGAACGAGCCGGCGGAGACAGAGGCACAGTCAAACCTACCCATAGCCTCTAAGCCCAGCGCAGCTGCGCCTAAACCCGGGACTGCGGCGAGCGCTGAGGCTGCAGCTAACAATCGGCCTACCTCTAAGGTTGGCGCCGGTGCCGATGCTGCAGCTGAAGAGAGAGAAGCAGAAATCTCTCTCTGGAGGCTATCAGTTGGGAAAGCCGAAACAGCTGCTCTGGCAGCTGCAAAGAAACTTTGCGAAGGGCTTTGTGAGCGTCTGGTCTCTCGCTCTTCTTCCTGCAGCAGCCAGGCTACAAGTGATGGTTCTGAGAATCTACTAGGGGAGAGAGAAACGTCCATACAGCACTCAGAAAATGGGTCGACCGTGCAGATTCGACCTGTTTCCGCATCATATCGAATGGCACCGTCAGCAAAAGGCACGGCTGGTGTCATGGCTTGATTTAAAAGTACTTTAATGTAGTCACTCCCTTCCACATTAACATTGCCACCTGTAGCCCTGGGAGGAAGAGTAAGAAGTGGCCACCTAGCACCATCCAGAGATAAGGGGTTGGCATCTGTGATAGCTCTTAAAAGATCTGAGAGGTGGCTTGCTGGATTTGGAAAGGGCACTTTGAATTCAGCATTCATATAATTAGAAAAGGCTGACTGTCTGGGGTCAGCAACTACGCGCAATGAATGTGGCATTGCTTGAGCAGAGGGGGCTGGCACACTATCTCTTTTAGTGAAGTCAGTGTTGACATAACCACTAGAGCTGTCAACTTCTCTCTGCTTTTGTGGCTTGGGCTTGATTTTATTCACCTTTGTAAGAAAAGACAGATGGTTAAGTCTCTTAGCCTTATTTTTTGGGGGCCCATCATCTGAAGGTTTTGAAGGTGATCTACCATCTCCCGACTTTGAGAAAGATTCCTCCAGTACAGGCTTTGAAGCTCTGCCTTTGAGGCCCCAGTTTGATGAAACTTCTTTGCCCAGCCCCAGGAATTTTCCAGGTAACATTGGCACATACTCACTGTGGTCACTTTGTCCCAAGGGTGAGCTCTGAAAAGGATTAGGCAGAGAGAAGTAGGAGCTCCAACTTTTGGAGGAGGAGCCGCCCTGAGGATTTCTCGGGTTTTTTGGAATTGCACCAGCTCCTGGAGCCATAAACATGTAGTCACTGTCACCGCCATTATCCTTTGAGTCATCCTCTTTATTAGGATCAGGTGTTTTTGGAGCACTTTGGGTAGGCAGTGGACTCACTCTGGGAAACATCATCATGTATCCTCTTGAATCTTCAAATGGTGATTGAGAGTGGCACTTTTTTGAAGCAGAGACATTTTGAGGAGCCATTGGCATATAATCACTGGAGCTTGTGAGAGGGGTAGTCACCCCTGGTCTCATTGGCACATATGGGTCATCCTCATCTTCATCAAAAGCTCTGGTTCTGTGGGAACCCCAAGCTGCACTTTCTGGAGTCTCTGTATCTCTCATCGCTTTGGCATCTTTTCGTTGTTTTGTGGCTCCTCTGTCAGCACAAAAGTAAAGTCTGAATCTTCCTCCAGACTTCTTTTTTCCATTAGTTGGTCCAGCTGATGGAGGTGGGGGTGGGGGAGGAGGCCCCGTTTGCTGTTGCTTGCCTTGAATTAATTTGCCAAAACAGGATCTTTTCTTCAGAGATTTTCCATGGTCACCATCACCATCAGTGCTTTTCCTACTTCCTGAATCCTTGTTCCCTCCTGAGTTCCTGCCACCACTTGCGCCATGGCCATCTCCTGGTCCCCAGCTACCACCTGAGCCATGTCCACCTCCAAGTCCCTGGCTATCGCCTGAGCCATGGCCACCTGTGGTGCCATGGCCATCTCCTGGGGCCTGGTTTCCTCCAGCACCCTGACCTCCTGAGCCCTGACCTCCTGAGCCTCGGCCACTACTTGAGCCTTGGCCACTACTTGAGCCTTGGCCACCTCCAGATCCCTGCCTCCCGCTGGAGTACTGGTTTCCCCCTGAGCTCTGGCTACTGGAGCCTTGGCCACTGGAGCCCTGGCCGCCACCCGAGCCACGGCTGTTTCCTGAACCCCAGTTGTTCATGGGCATGTAGTCACCTTTGTTACCTTCCTGACTCTCTTTGCCTTCTTTACCTTTCGCCGTAGAGTTTCCGGGGCCAGAACCCGAGGCTGCGCTAGCTCCGTCCTTGGGAGGTTCTTCAGGGTGCGGGGAACGTACAGGGCTCGGCACTACGTGGCGAAGAAAGCTGGCAGGCACTGAAATCGCTCTCCTGGACCTGAGTGGTCTGGGCAGGTGCAGTCTTCCACTCCTAGAGGGAGGCACAAGCTCGCTGGGTGTTATGAAAGGCCTGGTGAACAGCATCTGGTCTTCTCCGTCACCGATGGCCCTGAGGTGGCAAAACTGCTCAAAGCGGGATCTTCGGAGCCAGCCACCAGTCTCCAGCGGCAGCAAGTCTTGGTGCCTCCTAGAGGACAGCAGGGTTAACAGGTGGGCGTCGACGTTGATGCTGTAGCTGCGGCAGCGGGCTCTGTATTCATCTGCACACAAGGCTCTCATCTTCTCCAAAAACAGCTCATGCATGTTTTGGGCAACCACACAGTCATCAACTTGCATCCATAGCTCCCCTGGACCGATAACAGTAGACCTGCCAACTTCCAAGAAGAAATACTGCTCTGAGTGCCCGCAGCGACGGATGCTCACGAGCTGGACGACCACGCTGGCTACTTCGGTATTCAGCCTCACAAACACGACTTCTTCGTCGGTAAGACACAGCCGGAACACACCGCTTAGCTCTTTTCTGTGACCCAGTCCTCTGGGCTTGACTATTACCTGCCACACATCTTTATAGAGGGGTGGATCCGCCACGGCCGCCGCCGCCAGCGCTGCAGGCTCTCCGTCCAGCTGTGTGCCCAGAGTGCCGCAGCGGCGGCGCTTGCTCTCGAGGATAAGGCGGCTGAGCAGCAAGTACCAGCTTTCTTGCTCCGACTCATTCTCGGCCACCATCGCGAAGTACTCGTTCTGGGTGAAAAGGGCAATAAGGTGTCGATACCTTGCATCAGCCCTCTGGCTCACGGAGAAACACTGATACAGGATGATCACCCGCCGCGGTGGGATAAGCGCGGGCACCGCGGTACCGGAGGCGGCCGCCGCTGCGCGGACACTGTGCCGGAACTTCCTAGCATTTTCGTAGTATTCCAAACGAGCTGGGGCGTCAGCAGTTTCGAGTTTGAGCACGAAGTAACGCCGATGTCCATGCTTCTGTTTCCGCAGGTAGCCGCGTTTGCAGACTTCGTCCCCGACGGGGAGGTCATCCTCTTCCGAATCGGAGTCTGAGCGGGAGCTAGTGGCATTGGAGAGCCACATGGCTCCCGGACAAGACGACCCGGCCCCAATGAGTGCGGTCGAGGTTCCCGAAGAAAGAAGCGGGGTGGTCGCCACTGCTGCTAGAGCTGCTGCTGCTGTGGCCGCTGCTGTAGCTCTCAGTCTCCCTCTCGCTTGGTCTGGAGCGAAGGAGCAACTCGCCATGGTGATGCGCGGTGGTTTTAAGGTGAGCGAAGGGGAGGGGTCGCTCAGAGGAGGGAGGGTGGGGGAAGAGGCAGACTATCCTGTCTGCCCGCCCCAACCCCCTCCTACCTCAACCAGCGCCCCCGCCCACTTTACGCTGGGCTGGCGACAGCGGGCAAAACAACACGTGACCGTCACCTCACGCGGCGGCCGCTACAGATCCAGCTACTGCAGCAAAGGAGGGGTGCAGCCACCTATAGTAGAAGAGGGGTCGGAGCCCCCGGGAGGTGGGACTTCCTCCAGCTTGGCAGAGACCCTCAGGGTGAACCCCAGTGCCTGTTATCCAAGGGAAAATGAATGGGAGGAGGAGGGGCTCTTACGTCCAGGAGAATCCTAACTAGGAGCCTATGACAGCAGGAGGGGCAGAGAAGGCCAACAGGGACTGAAGAGAGAGTGGCCAGCTTTCGGGGCCTTGCGGGGGGGGGCCCAGAGTCGGAGCTCCGTTGACTGGAGGAGGCAAGAGGTGGCGGTAGGGGGCAGGGCGCCAGCAAGAGCTA
>PVJX010030972.1:0-21584 GCA_004027295.1 Dolichotis patagonum
TGTACATAGTACCTTGGCACTGACCCCCAGAGGGGGACCCTTTCCCAATCAGCCCTCACTGCCTCTGACTCCCAGGGTTGGTCTCTAGGATGAGAATGGTTCCCTCCTTATCTGTTGCTCTCTAGAGCCCTGCTTCTCTGGGCTCAGGAACTCAAAGATGATGTGTAGCAAGAGGACTGTCCTTAGCAAGGAGCAGGCAAGGTGGCAGCAGTCTCAATCAGCGAAGGCTGTCTGTTGCCATCCCCTACCAAGGCTCTAGTCCTGCACTGATAGGCAGAGGGCAATGAGGGGAGTTCATTAGCCAGGGAGCAGGGTTATCTGGGGGTGAATTTGATTGTGTCCCCATTCACATATTCTGACCCCACCAGCTCCTGAGTAATCTACAGTCTGCTATATTGCCAGGGATTGGGCAAAGTCTGCTTTGTGCATCTGCTCCAGACTGGTACCCTCAGCAGTTGTTTACCTGTGCCCTGGTAATTGGAGTCATGAGGGGCCAATGAGTAGAATTATGACAGGAAGCTGCATAAGTGATGAAAGGTTGCTTCATGTCTTGCATATCCACTAACCCCATTGCCACAACAGCACAACCAGCGCCAGGTGGATCCCAAGTATTCCCATGGGTGAGAGAGTCTTACAAGGCCTATACTGAGGAAACTCCCACATACATTTCCTATAAGGCTTCTTGTACCTGTGTCTGTTGGTCAGAGATACATATGCAAGAGGGAGCAAGTACCTTCTTACACTGCAGTTAGCAAATCAAGAGCCATGCAGTTTTGCAAAGTCACCTTTCTCATTTGAGTTTCATCAATGAGCAATGGCAGAGCCTAGATGTGACATTCAGGGCCTGGACTATATGTCGAGCAAGGGCTTCAAGCTGGAGGTTTACATCTGTGGTCCCCTGCCCCTGGAAGCATCCAGGCCATCAGATAGAACTACCAGGCCATTGGTTTGTATGATACCACCTGTGGTACACAGCATCTCAACTGTGGGGTGTGTCTGTCATGATGGGTCTGATATTGCCCTGAACATATGGAAATATCCAGGTTCAGAGCCCGGTCCAGTGTATGGGTACAGCCACCCTGTGGCTCCACTGACCCATAAGGTTTATGCAATACAGCAATCAATAAGCACCATACCAATGAGCTTATGGCTGTCCCACCACTTGTTTGCATCACTAATCAGCCATGTATTGCCACACAGATCAAGTAGTATTTGCCATGCAGTGCATGCAGTTCCCCACCAACATATTCACCTGTTGAATAGAAAGTGGGTGGTATCCAGCAATATTACTTTGTTTACTGTCATCCACCCCCTGCCATTGTATATAACAGACCCCCATCCCTGTGCAGTAGTCATGCTCTTCCAGATCAGTACCTCATTGGCTTGGCATAATTGTTCCCAAGCCATGCTGGTGTGGTTCTGCTGCCACCAGTCAGTCCAATTGAGCAGGAACACCAGTGTAATTCTGCAAGGGAGGCCCTCAGAGGTTGGAGTTCAGTACATATCCAACAATGCAATTGTTGGTGTATATGGGCAAACTTGTGCCCACAAGACGATGCTGTTAGCATGAATCATCCTGGTTAGAAGGACAGAGCAGAAAGAGAAATCACTGTAGGGAGATCTCTCCCTTCTGGGAGGATGCAAGCCTGTGATAAGAATTGTGGTGGGAATCATACTGCTGTCTAGCTTAGAATACCAAACCTGGGTTCCCATTGCTACCAGGGACAATGTCCACCTAGGCTAGGTCCACCACTCCGAGAGGGATAGGCCAAGCAGCCACAACAGCACTGCCTTTTCCGGATGGTAAGCACGCTGAAGTCTTTAAAGGACATATTGAAATCCAAGGATGTACTTCTATGGCATGTCTCAGCCTTCCTCCCTATCCCACCCTACAAGGGTTCAATGCCCCACCAGGAGGTCTGTGGGCCAACCCCAACTCCATTGATAATGGCCTCCAGGCCACATTAGTTACAATGCAAGAAGGATTAAGGTCCCTTTTATTACTTTAAGATTTTGCTCTGTGAGGCAGATGCTCAAACAAATCAGTTGCACTTTCAAGTGGTAATCTCCTGGGCTGTCACTTGTATGGTGGGGCTTGTCATTGAGAAATTGGGCCTTCTGAGGTAAGACCTGCACCCACCCAATGAACTTTAGAGCCAAATAGGTCAGTTTAGTTTTTAGGAGCCTGTTGTACCTTTCAATCATACCAGTGGCTTGTGGTAAGTAGGGCACATAGAAGTGCCATCTGACATTGTCTTTGGCCCATTGTTGTACCTGAGCTCCTGTGGAATGGTGTCCCTGGTCGGGTGATATTCCTAGCATCATCCCATACATAGCAGTCAGTCATTGCAATGCCTTAATGGTGTGGGTTTGGTCAGCAGAAGGAAGAGCATAGGCAAAGCCTTCACCTGCAGCTGTATCTACAGCAGTCAAAGCATACCTATGCCCCTGTGAGAGAGGTAGGAGCCTGATATAACCCACCTGCCATTGCTGTAGTGGGTAGGGTGCTTGTGGTACTGTTCCAAGCTGTGTGTGCACCCTCCTTATCCAGAGGGCCAAATGGGCACACTGGAGACATGCCTTTACGTCAGCCTTTGACTCAGCAGGAGTCAAGTGCCATCACTTTGCTACAGCTTACATGGTACAAGGTCCCACATATCCCAGTTTCTTGCGGAGCCAAGATGTCACAGTAGAAGGCACTCCTCAGAGAGTGGCTACTCTCATCAAGGCATCAGCTAAATCATCTCCAGGTAGAAGAGGGGTTTATGTCCTGAAACATGATGTACTACATCATCCGCTGTTTGGCCACACTCTTGTAAGTCTTGCCATAATTTAGCACTCCACAAGGGCCAATGCCCTATCTGCCAATCCCATGCTTCTCAAGCCAGCAACCAGACTATTACCTTCTAAAGACAGCCAACCTGTGTGTGCAAACATGTAAGGTATCTTCTTTGTGCATCACAAGTAGCCACACTACCCACAACTCTGCCTATTTGCTTGATTTTCCTGTTCTGTTTTCAAACTAGAAGATTTCCATACTGGGATGGGCATTGGCTGCATCCATTGAGGAGTTGTGCTATGGCTGGACCTATCTGTATACCAAGCATCAGCTGGAGGTCCCTGTTTCCTTCTGCTAGGTGTCATGATCTGTAAACCATCATCCTATAAATTTCCTATGCCATGTATGTCACTGATCCCAAAACTGTAGCCAACTTGGCAGCAAGTAGGCTGAACAAAAAAGAGGCCCTCTGCTTCAAGTATGTTCCCCTACACATAGGGTTGGGCCCTGGGACACTCCATTCCTAGGATTAGAAGTTCATGCACATACCCATCCCTCTACTGAGTATCTAGTCTGCACTTCTACTGTCTGTTGTTCCATGATTCCCCCACAGTTTCTCAATCAGGGAATACTGACTTTCAGCTCATTTCCAAAACTGTGACCAAAACCCAATAGGGTGTTTCAATTTTCCCTATCTTTGGTCATAGGCCACAGCCAAGCTCAGCATCATCCACATGTACTGTTAGGGTAAATGGCAGGTTAGAGGGTCAGTGACCTGGAGGACTCGTACCTGTGTAACTGCCCTCTTTGAGTCTTGAAAACCAGCTTCCACTGCATCTGTCCAGTCCCATGTCATGCTCATCTGTTATAAGGGGCACAGCAGGGAAACCAGGGGTAGTATGAATGTCCACCAGAAACCTATCAAGCCCACATATGCCTGTAATTAGCATGTTGTAGGTTTTGGGTATGCCTGGATCTTATCAATTATGGTACCAGGAATTACTTTCATCTTACCTGACAAGATAGCACTCAACAATTTGACAGACAAGCCAGGTCCCTGGACCTCATCTTCATTGATGATCCACCTCCAGGCCAGCAAAGCTTCCTTCAGACTGTGAGAAGTGGCTTCCAAATCTGTAAATAAGAGGTTAACATAATATCATCAATATAATGGAACACTGACAATGAATGTGGCTTGATTCAGGCGGCCAAGTCCTGGGCCACTGGGCCGTGACACAAAGTCAGGCTATGCAAATGACCTTGTGAAAATACTGGAAGGTCCATTGCCTGCTCTCCCAGTTGAAAGTAAATTGGCCAAATCCACAATGTAATGGTATAGACCCAGCATCAAGGTGAGACGATCCATCAACCCTGTTTGGCACCATCACCTGCAAAGGAGGAGTCACTGTACTCACTTTCCAGTAATCCACAGTCATTTGCCATATACCATCTGGCTTCTACTTGGGCCATACTGGGGAGTCAAAAGGGCTTTGTGTTGAGTGTATCATCCCCATTTTTCTAATTTCAAGACAGTGTTTCTTATCTCCTCATGGCCTCCATATAGCCAATAACATCAATCAGTAAGTCCACTCCCAATATGCATTCAGCAACTGGGGAAACATAGACCTCTTAAGAGCATGGAGCCAAGTTCACCTGGGTTCTCCAAATTGTGATGTAATGACCTCCAGCCTGCAAGGCTGCTCTCTGTCCATCCTGCAGAAGCCAGTGCATAGAGAGGGTGCTGGTATAATGGCTATTTGGGACATCTCCTGTGAGTTTAACTCCATATTATCAGCTCCATCATCCCAGAACTGTGGCAACCATACAGGCACTGTTTCATCCGTCTTTTGCTTTAATTGTTTTGCTAGCTCCTTTGAAACTCCATGGCCATGTAGATCATGTATACTGTACGATGGGAAGAGATGGAAAGTCCTCCTGGTCCATCTCCTTGGACTAAGGGCTCCTCTATATCCACCTGCTAGTGAATAGTGGACCTTGCATGCAAAACTAAGGGACTTTCCCAGGCATTCCTGGGGAAAGAGGACTTACACTTTGGGAGATGCTCCAAGAAAAAGTGGTACTTCCTGTACCTCCCAACATCATGACTTCTGAGGCCACCAGTCACTGCTCTAGGTTCTCTTCAGTCTGTTGTAGCTGGTCTACTCACCAGACAAGGTCATCTGCCTCTTATTCCACACAGCAGAAGAGAGGTAGGAGCAACCAAGCTACCCGATTCCTGGTGGGAGGGAGGGATTTGCATGTCTATCACTTCCAAGGCATTCAAAACATCCCCAAGTGTCACGTCCCAATCCTCTGGGGCTTTCCAGACTTCCAAAAAGGTGGCTACAGGTAACCAGACAAGGCCAGGAGAAGCATGTCAGCACCCCAACTGCAGGGTTCTTCCTCACCAACAGGCGCTGTTTTCACAGATGCCACAAGGACACTTACCTCACCATCCTGCTGCCTATACCACTTTTCAGGGCTTGGAGTATGAAGGGGTAGTTTCACGAATGAGATCACCAGAGAAAAAAATTCACATGGGGCCAACATCAGCAAAACAGCAAGCAAGGCTCTTCTCTTTATTGTTCAGCCTTTATATATGTTATAGCATATTTACATTCTTGTATACTGACTTAACCATGTAGCACATGTATAATTGCCTGTGCTAAATCATGGTTACATGAGTGGCTCTCACTGTGCATCTGCACCAAACAGGTCACATTCTCAGGTATCTTCAGATGTCCCAAGCCTTGAAGCACTCTGCAGTGGCTTCTCACACTATCCCATATATTACAAAGAAAATCCAATTTAAAACAAGCTAAATTTAGCAGTTTGTTTAAGCTAAATTTAGCTGTTTGTTTAACCAAGGACAAGAAAGGATTTCACTACCTGGCAGCACTCAGTCAGAGCCAGTTTGAAGAGCCAGTGTGCCATGAAATGTGGCAGCATTTGTGAGCTGAAATGGGACTCAAACACAGCTTCCATTACATGCTGCACCTGACAAGCACACCTGCTATAATTAGCTGAGGGAGACTAGCTGAGTAAACTTCAGTTACTTTAAATACAATTTTTTTTTGTATCGGATATTGAACTCATGACCTCACACTTACCAGGCAGGTGCTTTAAATACAAATTTAGATTGCACATCTAAAGGATTGCACATCTAAATTAATTTTAACTTACCAATACAAATTTTAATATAACAAAAGATGGTTTATTTGTGGAGAAAAGATGGGAAAGAATAGAGGATAGACATCTACATAATGCAATTGGGGGGGCTTCAGAACTGAAAGCATGGTCAATAAAAATTTGACAGGAATAGTACATTTGATTTATACAATTTCAGAGAAAAATACATTTAGATGCTTTAATACATTATGATTTTAAAATATTGATTTTGAATCAAACCAAAATGAAGTTGTAGGAATGCTGGCACATCCACCTCACCAACCTGGGCTGAGCAGTAGAGTTCCAGGGATGCTTGATTCTGTTCAGGGCCAGAACCTTAGGGACACAGATGCCTCTACTCACCATCTGGAGACTCCCCACAAGCACCTCCACCACCTACTGGACCCTTCAGTCATTGCTCAGACACCTGTCTCATTACTACCAGTGACAGCAAACCCACACTAAGCATTGAGGGTACTCCAGCATCCTGTAGGGTCCTGGACGTAAGATGTCCTGGCCTTGACTAACACACACACAGGGACACAAGAGATTGAAGCACTGCAGCCCAGAGATCTAAGCCCAGCCTGCTGTGCACTCCAGGGTACTGCATTCATCTCTGTGAGCTCACATACACACAGCACTGAAACCCAGTGCTCCCACCTGCCAGCCTCCCCACCAAGCTGTGCTGGGGCTTTTTAGCCACCTTTTCATAGAGGCAGAGGGGCAGCAGGAGTCCAGCTCATCAGGGCTTCTGACTCCACATCACTACACACTAGGGATCCCAGAATCCTCCATGTGGTAATAGAACTGTAGTACTGAGAATCTTCTGTAAGCCCCTCCATCTCAGGAACCAAAATCCTGTGTGACCACTCCCACTAGAGTACACATAAACCTCTCTTTGTCCCCCACTGCACTACCCAAAATCCCCAGTGTGACATTCCTCGCACCAGGACTAGGGTACCCAGAAGGCTCTGTGTATACTGTACTCAAAAGCCTTAGGGTGCCTCCCACCCCATTAGTCACAGAATCCTCCTGGTGAATCCTCTGTGACTCCTGGTCACAGAGTTGCCCTTCGTCCTATGACTATACTACTGAGTCTTGGTATACAGTTATAGCGACAGAAAAGGGATTAAGACATGGAGTTTATAAATGAACTTCTTTGCTTCCAGATAATAAACCTGACTTTTATTGGAATTGCATTGAAATTATAATTTTATGGCATACTTTAAATAATGTTATCTTGTATGCAAGAGCATTTACTGTCATTTCATTTGAATATAATTTTCTGAATGCTAGGAGTGAGGAACAAAGTATCCTTACAAGGATTCTCAACACCAACTACATAAAGAATGGAGATGCAGTCACGCAATGTCAAATCACTTGGACAGTTATTAAGAATATGATCACCTAGATGTTCTCAGATATTTCGGATTGTACATAAACAACATGCAGTTCCTAAATGATTATTTTGAAAATTTTCTGTGCCTTGACTAAAACATAATGTACAGAAATGCCTTATACATAAATGTACAATGTATTTTTTAGACTTTATTCTTCATGGCACAGTTGCTAATTGAAGTCACTGTAGGAAAAATTTGTAATTGAAACAAGTTAGGATTTAACATCCCAAATTCATATGGAATTCTGTAGTGAAGTAGCAGCCAAAATTACTGAAGACACAGCAAACAGCTGGTCATATGTGTAGGCTGACAGAAATGAAAACACTTGACATTACTAGAATTGAATAGCACTGTGATCTCTTAAGGTCTTGGGCAGCTTGGAGGTCATGAGTAAATGTTGCCCTTTTCACTCCTTGATCATCCAGCTCTTGGCTGGGCCAATACACGTATCGTCTCTTTTGGGCAGCCCTTTCTGATAAACCAATGTAATTTGTGTCCCATCTTGATACCATCTTATATTCCAATAACTATTTTATTAAAAATACTTATCTAAATGTCAGTGTCTTTTTCTTTTCTTTCTTTTTTGGATCATTTTTTTCACTACAGAAGAATAAGGTCCATGAATTGAAGGATAGACATGAAGTCTGGAGAAGAGACCTCCAGTATAAACAGCTTTCCTGGTTGGGCCTGCTACTAGCTACAGTTTCCATGTTTCCAGGTGTCTTCTGGAAGAGGTCGTCAAGGGCACTAAGGATGTACCTTAAGAGCAATACTGTCTATTGTAGGGTGGGTCCACCATTGGAAGCCCCCTAATGATATTTCCAGGCTGCTCTCTGAGTGACAGACACTGGCTATCAGCTATGGATGCCAGAAGGGAGCACAGCGGCTCCACAGGTAGCCTTGTGACTGTCATGCCTCCTGAGAACTTTTCCAGAAAACTCTGTAGGCCAGATCACTGGCCAGACTAGTCTGGGACATACACAAGTGGAAATGAGTATCTGAGACCACTTCAACCAAATTCTCATATCCCCTGAGGTGTGGAGGATGAGTCTAACTCTTTTATGCGAGTCAAATATTGTTTATATTCCATAAAAAGAGAAACACGAATGTGTGTTAGTTCTAATTCAGTCCTTGGCTGGAGTCCTTGTACGACAGACACCAGGGTGAACATGTGAAAGGCCATGTGACAAATGGCTGGGAGATAGCTGTCTTCAAGTCAGAGAGAGGGCTCGAGAGAAATTCTACAGGCAGCTTTTGGTTGGACTCCTCCTCCAGACCTGTGAGAAAATAAATTTGTGTTGTTTAACTCAAGTCTGAAACATTTTATTTTGGCAGTGTTCACAACATATACTGTATTTTGGACTGTTTTCCTCTACAGTTTTACAACATAAATCTTTAATTTACCACAGTATACTTTGAATAGTATTTAATTGATAAAATAGGAGGAACTTTCAAAGAATTGTCAAATTTATTAACTCTAAAGCTACATCAGTACCAACTCCAAATCTGACTCTGAGCTTCACCTTCTCCCTAACCCTAAGAATGTAGTACCCTAAAGCTTGATGCTAGATTTAAACTTGCAACCTCAAGATCTACACTTCTGCATTCTTGCCTATTGAGCCAAGTTAGAAGCCCTTAGAGAAGCTTATTCCTGTATTTTCCTATGGAGTGTCTGCATTTCAATGGAATTTATGTATTTCAATAAAGCATATACATTTCTATTAGTAAAAGATATATATTATACATAATTATAAAATTTTAATGTAAAAAATAAAAAAATTGAATTCAGAATGTATATAAAAATGGGGTTCCCTAAAAATGTGATTTCCTAACCCTAATGCTAATCCTAAAAACAAAGTACCCCAATGTGGTTCCATAACCCCAACTCTAAATCCTTACCTTAACCTCTAACTTGAACTCCAACCCTAAAGCCAGTCCCAGTCCCAACCCTAAACCACACTTTAATGTACCCTTACTCCAACCCCAAGTTCAACCTCTAACTCTTTAACCCTAATATCCTAACCTGACCCTAATTCTTGTTTTGGTGGGTTGGCTGGTAAGAAAACCACTGCAGTGGTGTGTTTGAAGTGGTGACTTTGTCAGTGACCAGCCCCATTTGAGGGCCACTTTAAGACATTAAATGCAGCACCATGCTTGGGCCCTGCAGAGGTGACTGGTACCTCAGGTCAAAAGCACATCTCCTATGGCCCTGTTCTGAGAGCTGCAGGTCTGAAAACCTATTCTGTGGTGCCCAGGTACTCTGCTACTGTTTGCCTTCTGTCCATTCAGACTTTGTTGCCAAGGCCCTTGGGATTGGCAATCCCAGAGGATTCTGGACTGTGTGATCTAGTATTCTATTTGCTTGTCTTTTGGTGCCAGGAACAGAACTAACGACCTTGAGCTTACCGGGCAGGCACTTGTGTCATTAAGCTATGCCCCTGGGCCGTTGTCACTGAGGACACTGCTAGTGCAACCCACAGCATTCAGGGTAGTACAGTCTTGAGCCTGGCAGTACTGATCTGAGGGTATAAGTTGGACTGGCAGAGTGGCTGTGAGCTGTTGGACTCCAAAAGTTTCTGGGCTAGAAAATCTGGACTCTACTGTCTCAGTCTTCGTGTGGGTGAGCTCCAGACCCTGGAAGGTTCTGGGCAATGTAGCCCAGAATCTGCTTCCTCAGCTCTCACTGTAAAGGGAGGCGTATGAGGTTGCTGGGCGCTTCAGAGCCCAGAATTATAGGCTGTGTAGTCCAGCTATTCCTGCACTGCTTTCCAGAGGCACCAGGCACTGCAGTCCTGCACATTTAGTCTAGGTATTAGCCCTGGGAGCCAAAGGACTCACCCAGGTACTCAGGAGATTTTGAGCTATACTCACCCTGATTCTCAACATCTCATGCATGCTTTTTAACTAGGGCCTACAGGCAGAATACCACTTTCTCCTATGCTGTCTTCTGCTCTGTCCTGGCTATCTCCCTACCCAGCACACTTAAAAGACACACAAACCCCCCACATACCTCATGGCAGCATTGTGGGAGTTCTGCTTTTACTTTTGGGGTTTTCTCATTTTTTTTATTTTAATCCAAGGACTTTGCTTCATACAAAAGGTCAATGTAGAAACAATAGCAGAATCCAAATTTTGGCTTGTAAATATTAGTCAGGCAGCAAACTAGTCAATCACAGAATTTTTTTTTAAATTAGGTCCCAATTGGTTTGCATGATTGGGACTTCTTTCTCTCTTTTTAACACTGTTGTTAAATATAAAGTTTTACAACAAACCTTCAATTTATATCAAATATAATTAAAAATTAACAAATGAATACATTGTATCAAAAAGTATGAAGATATATACTTCATGCACATACTTGTATAATGTATATATGTATATATTTTACATGCACACATAACTTATTCAAACTACAGCCACTGCTTGACAGATTCCAGATGCAGATAGCTGGTTGATGCATTTCAAATTTGGCAACTCACTATGAGATTTGAGAGGAAACAGACAATAGCTTGATAAGAGACAGTACAGAAAAAAACCCAAAGTTAGGAAAATAAGATCCCTTTCCCTTCTTGTTGTAATTTCATGAATGCCAATACCTAAAAGAATCCAGGCAAGTCAGCTAGATTGTATGAGTCTAGAAGAGTATCCTTGACCCTTGAATGCCTGGGAGACAACTGTGGTTCTACATGGAATGTATATATTTTGACACCCAAGATAACATGGGCGGGGGTGAACAAGGACAAAAACAGTATCGAAATGCACATCCTTCTACTTCGCAACATGAGCACAGAGTCACATGCACAGACCATGATTCCTGCATAATTTTACCCAATTAGAATAAAATACTCTGTTACCATTAAAGTTGCAGAGTGTTGTGCCTTCACATAAGGAAATTCTATTTAAAAAAGGTTTGGTCACAATCATGCTGAAACTCTAGACCAGGTGGTGGTCTTGTGTGTTTTGTTTCTATTAAATGTGTCTTTTGTTGCATAGCCCTATGGTTGACAACATCCACACGACACACCACCACACACACCCAGAAACATATACATGAGTTACACACAGCTTCTTGGGGAGAATTATGGGGTAGAAGCCAACAACCCCACAGAGAAATCATCTCAAGTTCCAACACAAAGGACACACTGATGGGCTTATCTACATGCACCCTTCTTCATAAAAGAGGGTCTCCACACACCAAACACCATCCTGAGTATGGGCTTTCCCTTTGGAGTGTGGCTGTGAGGTTAGGTTTAACTACTGCCTCCTGATTCCCAGGGTGAGGAACTCAGGCCACAGCCACACCTCAGGGACCATTTCTCCTCCCTGGTGATTTTCTGTGACTTCCTCCTTCCTGTCATGATGGCTCTACATGCAACTGTCTAGTCACTATCTCCTCTTCCCCACTAGCCTTTTACTCCTTCAGCTTTTGGTGAAAAGTCACCTCACACACAACAGAGATCATGCCCTACTTGGCAGGCATCCCATCCCTGAGAATCAGATATAGAACAGATTGAAAATGCCTCACACAAGCATGTGCTCTGCTGCTCTCCATCTTCCCTAAATCCTCTCACTTGTGGGAAGAACATGGGCAAAACCACCTGCGCTGTGCTGCTGCATGCAGCAGCATGTCATCTGTTGGTCCTTTGGACATGAGCTTCCTGCCCAGCTGCTGTTCTAAGCAGCTTTCACACAATCCATGAGTGGTAGCTCACAAGGCCTTTCCTCACACACAATGCCCAGGAGCTGGAGGTCAGGCACTTGGTCAAGCAACAGTGCCAGGCTTGCTGGGGACCACCCAGGCCAGAGTCCACACAGGAACATATTCTCACACAAGTACAGAAAAACACAATGAAAGGTGGAGACCTTCCTATGGGTTGATGTTATGTTAATGTTTCCTCAGCCGTTTTTCCTTTTCCTATTTTCTGTTTTTCTAGATCAAGTATATTGAAATGCCAGAGTGAAGGGTGTTGTGACCAAAAACCAGAATCAACAGCACAAACATTCTTCAGATTTGGTCCCTGTTGAGGCAACAGTGATTGGGGAAGGACAGTGTGTTTCTACATACATTTGCTGTGCCACAAGCGACAACAGACACAGGATCACGGAGGCCGCAAGGGACACCAGGCCACAGCTAGGTCCTTTTCATGCTTTCAGGCATGTCCCACCCTCCACATCACACATCTGGATACAGGATGCTGCCCACAAGATTCAGACCTCCTAGAACAGGTTCTGACCACCCACCCTGGATAGTGGAAGCCATGACATGGGATCTGGACTCGCTGGGTTCATCTGAAGTTGGCCACCTCCTGCTTAAGATTTGATGTGTGGCATAAGACCCAGGAAGGCAGCACACGAGGGGGATAGACACATCACAACCCTCTAAGAAAGGGCTTTATTAGTCCTTCCAGTGTAAAAGGGGGAGCGCCTCCACCACGGAGGCCACAGGTGAGGCCCCTCCTCCCAGGGGCCGTAACCCAGAGCCCAGTGCAGATGATAAAACTCATCAACTGGAGCCCACACCGATGGTCAGGTGCACGGGCGGTTGCGGTACAGCTAGCACCAGTGGTCTTGGTCAGGGTGGTGATAGCTGTGCCGAGCCCGGCCGCTAGTGCTGAGTCCCAGAGTGCAGTGGTAGCCATTGGGCACACGGCGGAGGGGGTGGGACTGGGAGGTCAGTGAGGACACGTAGGAAGTCCTGGAGGAGCGGCCTGAGTTGGTGGCCACGGCCTCCTCGAAGGTGAGGGTATCCTCAGGCAGGGTGTGGGCAGAAGTCTCACTGTCCAGACGCTGCCCCAGGTAAGGGTCAGAGCCGATGCGAGAGCCAGGCACCAGGGGCTGACTCAGGGGGTCTCTCTGGAGCAGGGCATTGTGTTCGGAAAGTCCACGGCTAAGCCGGCCAGGGGAGAAGGCCGGGAGCCCACTCTGAGCTCCTGCGAAGTGGACAGGTGAGGAGTTGGCTGTCTTGTAAGTGATGCTGGGGCGGGGTGTCAGGGGGGTCTGTGGCAGCTGCCTCCGCCCACCTCGGCCTGGGGTGCTAGCACCAGATGTTGACAGCAAGGGGCTCCCATTGACAGAGCCACCACCCTGTGTGAAGAGAACAGCAAATCAAAACCAGGAACAAATCAGGCACAGAGCACCAGCAACAGTGGGGAAGCAGCAGGGAAAGAGGGAGGGGACTACAAGGAGCCAGGGTAAGGACACATAAGGAGAACAAGGGAATAAGCAGCAGAGATCCCTGAGGATTGGAGCCCCCACCCCAGGGATGGTGGCTGGAGCAAGGGCACAGAGGGAGCACACCAGGCCGCAGGCAGAGGGAGGTAGTAGGAAGGCCCTGAGGAGAGGAGTGAGGCAACAGACCATGTGGCCCGTGCCACTTACCTGTGGGTGGGCTGCTGGTTCTGGCCCAGCTGTCGGAGACGTGGGGTGGCTGCTAATGGAGGGCTTGGGCTGTGGGGGCTCACGGCCCCCAAAGCGGTCACAGGAGTAGAAGCGCTGCTTCTCTGAGGAGGAGGAGGAGGGCTGCCTCCGTTCCTGGGATCGGCCACGCCCTTGCTTGCGCTCACGCCGGCATCCTGCTGGTCCCTCACCTAAGGACAAGCCAGGTCCTGGGGTGCTGTTTGGTGCTGACCCGGAGAAGAAAGAGAAGTCAGCCTAGCCAAGCCCAGCACCAGGGAGCAAACCTCTGCCCCAGACCCCACCCCTGAGGGCAGCAGAAATAACTTCAGCAGGGTGAGAAGGGCAGGGGACTGGCATGTGGTCTTGCCTGGTACCCAGACCTGGGCCTCAGGTCTCCGCCTACTATGGCCAGTTTGGGGGGCCATGAGGGATACCGAGAGGTATCCACAGCTGTGCAGAGGCCCCAGCTCAGGCCGCAGTCCCTCTAAGGTCCCCCAGACCCTTTGGCACGTACCACCATCTGTATCAGCAGACAGGCTGGGCCCCTTTTCCAGGGACCTCTGCTTCTTGTCCCTGCGGCGGTGGCAGCGGTGGTGATGGTGATGTGGCACCTGGCTGGGGGGTGGGCGGTCCAGGGCAGCATTGCAGAGGTGGGCCCCATGAGGCCGCTGGGCCAGTGTGGAAATGGAGCGCTTCATGGGACTGGTATCTGGAGCAGGCTGTGGACAGGGACAAGGGGGAACATGGCCTGAAGGATGAAGGAGGCTCTGGGGTGGTGGGGTGGTGGGGTGGTAGGGAGGCAGGCGTGGAGGCAGAGAGGTGGGCCAGGTTCTGTCAGGAGGAACCAGGCCTAGGATAGACCCCCCGCTGTGCAAGGCCCATGGGTCCTCCCAGGAAAGGGGCTGCTGGTGGGGTTGGTGAATCTATGTGCAACTACAGCTGCCTCACTCACTGCAGGGGATGCCTTTCCTTGGCCTCACAACCAGCTGGCCCATGAGGCCACCTCCCAAAGCTAAATCTGGGGCCTAAGGAAGGAACCCTCCCTCTGAGGGTCAGTCATTTCCAGGTCAGCCTGTGACACCCTGGAGGAAATTAAAGGAGGTGGGACATAGGTAGGAACAGCAGAGAACAGCAGAGACATATGGTCTGTGAAGAGAGGACAGGGACACTGCAAAAGGCAGAGACAGGCAGTGGAGTAGAAGAATGAGACCAAAGTTCACAGTACATGACTAGAACTAGGAGCCACAGAAAAGGGAAACACAATGAAGAGGAGAATCCTAGGGCCAGTGGGCCTCAGGCACTGAGGACTGAGGCCAAGACCCTGTAGGTCCTGCTCTGACTCAAAATGAAAATACAGAATGGACACCTCTCAGAGTCCCCAAACAGGAGCTTGTCCAAGAGCACACACAGAACTTCAACTTCCTGGGCCAGCTCCTAACTCCTTAGGCAAACAAGTCCCAGAAAGACTCTGACTCACAGGAGCCAGAGAAGGAAACAGGGTCCAGGGATAGAACAGGAAAAGTTGTTCTAGAAAAGTTCTAGAAAACTTTCAGGAAAAGTTGTTGTACTATTCAAGTAGTAGGATGGACAGAGGCAAGTGACACCATCTTCTGGACAGGGTACAGAGGCTGTGGTACAAGAGTGGAGGCCCAGAAAGAGAAGCAGGGACACATTGCTGGGGGAAAAAGAGCTGGAAGGGGTACCAGAACCAGGAGACCAGGGCTGTGGGGCAGAGTTGAGTGGGATGGAGCTGTGGGCATTACCACATCTAAAAAGAGCAGGTCCAAAGCTTGAGAACCAGTACCTGTGTCCCCTCAAAAGACTGAGCACATGTAGGTTCTGAGCAGGCCCACAGACATGATGGTGTCCAGGCTACAAAAGTTCCTGGGGAGGGGGCTCCAAGAAGGGGTGTTCTTCTCCCCCGCCCAAGCCTCCACACCTTCAGAATGCACACCCCTCCCCCTGGTCCAGACTCCTCCATAACCATCCACCTGTGTTTCTGCTGCTAGGCGGGGCATAGAGGCGGCTCGGCCCTGGCTCTCCAGCCCAGGTTGGGGTTCTCCATCTGGGCCCCTCAGTGTCATGCTCTGCATCTGGACATCCACAGCCTGGGAAGAACAGCTTTCAGGTCACACTCACAGAGAACCATCTTATGCATCCCCATCCAGGTCCCACAGACCTCCCCCATCCTAGTACACAGCCCCTCCCATCCCGGTTCTCATGTTCATATCTGGTTCTAAAACCCTCACCCCTGCCTACAGGCCACCGGGGCTCTGTCTCACAGAGAAGCCCTCCAGGGAGGGCTCACCAATGTTCCCCGCTGCCCCACAGGGATCTCCGCTGAATGTCCACGCTCTAGGGGTGCCCGGGCCTCGTAGAGCACATCCTGGGTCCTCTGTGTGCCCCAGGACACAGACTCCTTGATGCCACTCTCTTGAGTTTGTCTGTGGAGAAGAGGATGGATGTTCCATAGGTTAGAGACCCATGCATTGTCCACTGCCCCCTTGAATCTGCCTCCAGGCTAGAACAAGCTTGCCACTGCACACAAGTGCTCAGCCCAGTCTACACACACTCCAGGTACACCACAGGCTGATGCTCTGGTGCTGGTCAGAGTGGGACAAGACTCAAAGGGTAGAGAGGACTCCAGTGCCCATAACTCCCTGGTCTGAGGACAACTGGCAAGTTCCTCACCCTTCCATGGGGGCTCATCTGTGAAACACTGTCTTGCTGCACAAGGCCATGGTGGGAATAGATGAACCCAGGCAGTGAAGCTTGGGCAAGTGTAAAGCAGCCCAAGAGACACTGCCAACACTGATACAGCTAAAGACACTGGCTCCAGGCCGTTCTGCTCTTTCTGCTTTTCTAGTGTCTATGGAATTAGACACACACACTCTCTAACCTGACCATAGCACTGGGCCAGAGACAAAAGCTAGACATCCCTGCAAGGGATTGTGAGAAGAATCCAGGGTGTTGCCAAGCAGCCCTTAAGGAGGACCTCTGGGTCCACTCTGAAGTCACAGGATCTTGAACCCAGAGTCCTCACTCAGCCAGGCTACCCAGATGTTTGTTTTCTCACCTTCAAGCAGCAGCTACAAGTAATTGAAGCTCCTTATCCTCGTGACAGCCTGGCTCAAACCTACCCAAAAGACAACTCCATCCTCTCCAGCATGCGCGCGCGCGCGCGCACACACACACACACACACACACAGAATTTCCAAACGTTCTATTCCTGCAGGACCTGGCTGCAAAATGCTCCCTTATGGGCAAAAGCAGGGACCTGGACAGGGTCTGGCATTCTCAGGACCCACAGAAGGTGGGTGAGCTTGCTGGAGGCAATGATGAGCGGTTCGTCTGCCTTATGGCCAGGAACTCATTGTTTAGGAAGGCTGTAGAACCCAGCTGCCCAAGATCCTCCACCACCCTGAATGAGAAAGGGTGATCACTGTTTTATGCCTTTTGTGTTAAATAGCTTGTTACCAAGAAATCTTGTGACACAGGATAAGTAAGACAAAAGGACCTAAACAATTTGTCTACAGAATGCAACGTCCTCACAAACCAGTACCAAAATGGGAATCTGGGAAAACCTGCATCAGGGAAGCCAACAAGAGCAGCACACCCACAGATGACAAACAGGGAAGGGTGAGGGTGTGAGGTGGAGACACACTTTCTAAAAGGTCTTCAGGCACCAGAGGCCAACAACAGAGCAGAGGCTGGGAGTGACAGGTACTCAGGCATCAGAACCTGTGGGATGAGAACCTGTGGAACCTAGTCAGTACTGGCCCTCTGCACCCAGTGCTGGCTCACCCAAGCAATCTGGCAAGTGGAAAGCCACTTATAGCCAGGTAGTAGATAAGGAAAGAGATGTTTGGATGTACCCAGGGGTAAAGGGCAAGGGTAATGTGGAGCCCTGGATCTAGAACAGGCCAAAGAGCTCTGTAGCCAGAAGGTTGTAAAGGCATTGGACAGGCCACCTCAGTTTCCCCAAGGGCTGAATCAAAGGCCAGTGGGAAGAAAGGGTGTCATAGCGAGGCAAGAGCTTCTCTCTCAGCCCATGGCTCAAAACCCTCCCAGGTCTGCCCCACACCCAGCACTTACATAGCCCCACCATTGCTAAGAGAGGTGGAACTCTTCTGCCGAAGGAAAACCCGAGCTCCTCGGAGCACAGCCGGCTGTGTCTGCTCCAGGGTGGCCTTCAGAGGATGGAACAGGGACACAGGGCCCATCTGTAAAAGGACACAGGAGGAAAGAAGAGGTTGGAGGGGCCAGGCCTGGGGGACCTGCAATATGATGTTGGCAAACACATGACATGTGACAGAAGCCAGTTTCCCTCCAAGCACAGTTCAATGTCCTATGGCAAGGGGCCCCTCACTTTTCCTGTCTACCTTGTCCCTAAATATAAGCATGTAACCTTAACAGTGAGGTAGATCAGAGGACTCTGAAAGTATCTCTGGTTCTGCTCTGTGACTTCAGAAAAGCAAGTCATTGTCAGAGCCTGTCCCTCTCCCATTTGGGACTGGACAGATTACAGATGATAAAACCATCTCATCTCAGCACAAATGTAGAGTGACTGCTGTCTGGAGCTCTTGGAAGAGCAGAACTAGATTTTGAGGGCTGAGAACTTCAGATAGAACCTCCCTGTGGTCACTAAAGACAAGACTATAATGGTACGAAGAAGGCAGACCCCAAACCTCCTGAGCCATGAGCAGAGCCAACAGGGCCCCAGGCCCATCAGTGTGTGTCTTTCTGTTACCTAACTGTAGAGACCTTTTTGCTTGCCAAAGATCCTCCTGAGACATTCATATCTTCCTCCATCTTCCTCCTATCTACCATTGAAAGAGCAGTATTCTTCAGGGCCTCTGTCCTTAGACCTGCTCTCTTCTTGGCCCTGAATACTAGCCCTCTAGCTCATGGGCTCCCCAGCACCACCATGCAACCTGTTAATGGGGTGGAACTTTGGCCACTGCACCCTCTCCAAGTATGGTTTAGGTCTCCGAAGGCTGCCCGGGTCTCCAAGGCATCTGGGTTACTTCTTGGGAATCCTGGAGTCCGTACCTGGGACAGGCCTCCCGGAGCTTGGTGAATCTGGTCTCGGGTGGTTTTGTTCTGTTTGTAAAAGTCAAATATCATCAGGGCTGCATAGACTTTTCCTACTGTCATCTCATCAGCTGAAAAGAAGAGGTGGAGAGAGGATTCAGAGGTAATGATACGGAGGAAAAGCAGAAAAGCCAGGGAAAATGTGGGTGGAGTAGGTTAAGGAGACAGCCTTCTCTCCCTCACTCCACCCCACCTCTCCCTCACCCCACCAGAGCATCTGGAGATGCTCTGGGCTGAGGGGCTCTTGAGCAGAACCAGGAGCTCCACCACAGCTTGGCCCATGACCTATTCAGGTACTGCATTCAGTGCAGTTCTCATTCATCCCAAGATCCCTGTGCAGGAATGACATGCCCCACTTTACTTCAGAAGGAGCCCTTGGAATTATGTACCACCTCTTCCTAACTAGAGTTCCTTCCCAGCTTCCTTTGGATGTTTTAAAACTTTCCCCACACTAATAGAACCTCAGACCACCTCCCACAGCCTCTGGGACACTGTGTCCCTGCAGGGATGGGCCAACATCTCCAAGACTAGTATCCCTACCCTTCGCCTCTGCATGCCTCCAGCCTCTCCCCTCCTGTCTCTGGGTCGGGGGACAATGACAGGGAAGGTACAACTAGAGGGTATTTCTTGCCCTCCCACTTACGCTTATGAGGTGGTACCAGTAAGTCCAGAGTCTTCTGGGGCAGATTGGCCCACACAGAGGAGATCTCCTTCCTCAGCTCTGCATCACACTGGTGCTGCTTCGTCCCAGCTGGGCAAGGACAACGGAGGAAGGGAAGACAGATATTAGGAGCAATCCTGCAGCCCTTCATTTGGAACTGCAAGAACTGGGACAGCTGTGGGGAGGGAGGTACAATGCTATAAAAAAGGTCTAGTGGAAAGGACACTGTTGAGAAGGCAGGTCAGAGCCTACAGAAAACATTCAACTGGCATGTGCTTGCATGAGTGATACGTGTACCTGGGGTGTGGTGGTGGGAACCCAGAAGGGATGTGGTAGCATTCCAGTCATTCACATTCATTTAACAATATTTACTGATCACCTAGTAGATGTCAGGTAGAGTTTTAGATGATAGAACAAAAATTTGTGCTGTATTCTTTAGTTCTTTGATTTTGCTGTACCTAGTAGAAGAACAACTATTGTGAAGACAACGAGGTATACAATGTTGCCTGTTACTGTTGTCCTGGTGACCTGCTGTGATGTTCTGTGCCAATTTCACTATACTGTCTCAATTGGCTTTATTCCATCCTTTTTTTTGTTTGTAGCCTCACTGTGTGTTCACTTTGTATGCCTTAATTTTGTAACATGAACAGCTATTTCTGGGAGGACAGTATGTGGTTTGTCAACTAGTGATTTATGGTTTTTTTTTTTGAGGTTTTGTATTGTTTCTACCCGTTTTTCTTTATTGCTTTTTTTTTCTCTTTAAATAAAATTTAAAAAAAAGAGTAAAAAAAAAAAGAATTCCAATTACTTTGCTTAATACTGTTATTTAAAAAGTATTTTAAGCTGGGCGTGGCAGCACATGCCTGTAATCCCAGCACGTGAGAGGCTGAGGTAGGAGGATTGTTGCAAATTCAAGACCAGTCTGGGCTAGAAAGTGAGCTCCAGGCCAGGCTGAAATACATAGTGAGAGACCTTGTCGTAAAAAAGAAAAAAAAAATCCCACACCAAAAAAAGTATTTTAGCTATTATAATGGTGTGTGGTATTATCTTGTTTTATTATGGAGTTCTCTAATGACTAATCATATTAAGTATCTTTACATATATTTATCTGCTTTTATGTATCTTCTTTGGTGATGTGCATTCAAATCTTTTGCCATTTTCATTGAGTTTTCTATTTTTCATGTGTGAGTATGTTGGGAATCAAATCCCATGCACTGTGCGTGCTAAGTATGCTTTCTACCACAGAGTTACACTCTCGGCCTTTTTAAATTTTTTGTCAGGAGAGAGGAGACAAGATGGAGGACTGGTAGGTAGCAGGAGAGAGACCCTCTCCGAGAGAGACAGCTCAAATGCCAGAATAAAACACCCTGGAGAGACCCAAACAGAGAGAGATAGACTCTCACAACCCAGGAAGAAACTAAAGTGCAAAAAACCACTCGAATATGAGGTTCTGGGGCTACTATTAGTGAAGATACGATCAACGAGCACGGCACCCTCCTGGAGCTACCTGAATTCCTGCCCGACCTGAACAAGTGATCTGCGCCGAAGTGACTGGCTTGAGCCGCCAAAGTGCAGAGCTGAACAGCCCTGCGTGCAGCTCACCCGGACCGGCCCTGCACACGACCCACCCAGAGACACCGTGAATTCCCACCGCAGCCACGCTGAAGTTGGAGGTCGGGGAGCCCAGCAGTTCTCGGGGACGCAGTGAGTGATGGGAATAAGACCCTCCCACGGGAAAGGGGAAACCAACTGGACGACATGTTGGATTGGGGCGGGACAGCTCTAACTCCATAAGGAAGTGGTTTCAGCTGGTTGCTCCCCTCGCTGAGCGGATTGGTGGAATCTGCTTGGACTAGGCCGCGCCCCTGAGATCAGTGCACACTGACACAGTGAAGGCCTGCAAAGGCTGACTGGCCCAGAAGGGAGGAGCTAGCACACACTGCCTGTGGGTGAACTCTAATCTCTGATAACCTATTGAAGAGGGCTAAAGCTCCTAGCCTGCGCCCTCTAGAGGAGCCTTAACCAACAAGAAAAGGGTCTGGGAATTACACTGTACACTTGTATGGAAGGAACCAAAAACATGACG
>PVJX010030973.1:0-21586 GCA_004027295.1 Dolichotis patagonum
CTTCCAATCTATTCCACTGATCCTCGGGTCTGTTTCTATTCCAGTACCATACTGACTTTATCACTGTAGCTTTGTAGTATAATTTTAAGTCGGGGATTGTGATGCCTCCTGCCTTGCCTTTGTTGCTTAGAATTGCCTTTGCTATTCTAGGTCTCTTCTGGTTCCAGATGAATTTTAGGAGTAATTTCTCTAGATCTATAAGGTATGTTAGTGGTATTTTGATTGGGATGGCATTGAATCTGTATAGTAATTTTGGGAGAATGGCCATTTTTACAATGTTTGTTCTTCCTATCCATGAACAGGGTATGTCTTTCCATTTTCTGAGGTCCTCTTCGATTTCCTTTTTCAGGGTATTATAATTTTCCCAGGCTGATCTTGAACTTGCAACTGTCCTCCTGCTTTAGCCTCCCAGGTGCTGGGATTACAGGAGTGCGCCACCACACCTGGCGAGAATAACCATTTAAAGAGAGAAGGTTTGCTTTGGCTCATGGTTTCAGAGATTTAAGTCCATAGTTAGCTGGTCCCATTGGTTTTAGCACTGTGGGAGGCAGAAATATCATAGCAGAAGAATGTGGTAGGGGGAAAGCCCATCAGCTCATGGAGGCCAGGAAGAGGGAAAAGGAGAAGGAGAAGGAGAGAGAAAAAGAGATCAGGGTCCCCATATGACCTCCAAAGGTACATGTTCAGTGACCTGTTTCTCCTAAGAAAACCTCACCTCCTAATAGCCTATTCAGCTATGAATTCATCAATGGATGAATTAATCAATTGAAGAGGTAGCCCCACTTCTGAACGTTGGTGCATTGAGGGGATCAAGCCTTCAACACATGAACCTTCAGGGAACATTTCAGTTACAAACGATAACACCTACTTTTAGAAAACAGGGTAAAGCTGGAGATTTAGCTCAGTGGTGTAAGTGCTCGCCTGGCAAGCAGGAGGTCGTGAGTTCAATCCCTGGTACCAAAAAAAAAAGACCGCACAGAAGAGGGCTGGGGGTGTAGCTCAGTAGAAAACAGTATAAAGGCACTGCTTTATATTTGGATCCACAGGAAACACCAAAATCTTATATAGATAAAATATATAGTTAGCCTTACATACCTTCATTATTAAGTCATAGGAATGAAGAAATTAATAATAACTCATCTTAATACATTAAAATTATGACAAAGTAAACAAAAGAGGGGTTTAAATCTCAAAACTGAAATAAATTAAATAGCTAATATAAAATACATATATAAAATCTGTGTGATAAATACTATGTAATAATGCTAAAAGCTAATATTTAATATAATTCATAAGTTAAGTAAAATACAGGACATAAATAAGTTAGCATTTTTTCCTAGATAAAAATTTTAGTATTTTCTTCCACATTTCAGTGGACTTTGTTGTACCCCTGGCAGGTGCCCATAACTTTGGAGATATCATTTGATTATAAGAAAATATATTTTTGATTTTTTGAGTATTTATAGTTCTTTGAGGCATATCTTCTAATAGTTCTGAGAAACTATCTTATGATTCCCCAAAGGTTTATTTTGCTTGTTTAATGGTCATACTGTTTTGTTTCTATTAGGGGTTCTAATACAAGCACAAAATATATTAAGAAATAGAGTCTAATAACGTGAGAGCTACTCTGTTACGCTTAACCTTAATTTATGACTTGGAAAAGGAGTTGAGGGAGAAGAAATACCTGGTATATAGCCACTGCTACAATTTGGGATTCTTGCCCCCTTTTTCACACTCAACTTCTATCCCTTCCACCTCCTCTATCTCTTTCTTTCTGCCTTGCTACTATGCTCTTGTTCATGTGAATCATCTTGTGATTTTTAGTTAGGGAAAAGAATCTCATTTTTGCCCTGTAAATATATAATACTACAAGTATAAAAAATGAATTTTAGCAATGAATCCTGCTATTGCTGCAATTCTAAGAGTGATTTCTGCTTTGTATTACTTTCCCATAGTATTCTACAAATGACAACACTGTTTTACATTTAAAAGATAGTTTTTAGAAGTTCCTATGGACTTTTTAAAAATTTTATTTAAAGAGGAAAAAAAAAGCAAAACAAAAAAAAGGGTGACAATAATACAGAATAAAAAAAAGTAAGAAATCACTAGTTGATAAATTACATATTGTCCTCTTAAAATAGTTAGTCATGTTACAAAATTAAAGCATACAAAGTAGACATTCAAACAGTGAAGCTGCAAACAGTTCTGTTCAACTGTCCAACAAAAATTTAGTAATAATGTTATCAATCCTACACACTTAAATGTACATGCAGTTATATCCTTTAGCGCACTTTCTTTCCCTCCTTTTGCTTTTTAAGTCCATTATCTGTTTAGTTATACCATGTTTAAGCTTGCTCAGTACCTTACTGATCTGTTTTGTTGTTATTTCCTTTTTAATCACCTTATATAATTCTGTTTTTTTAAGGTAGTAGAAATACAACAGAACAAGACAGAACAAAGCCAATTGAGACAGTGCAGTGAATTTGATACAGAACCTCACAGCAAGTTACCTGTATAACAGTAATAGATACCTTCGTATATCTCATTAACTTCACAATAGTTGTCTAGTTAATTAAGTATAGCAAAATCAAACCAAAGACAGAACATTATAAAATAAATCGAAAGAGAATATTGAATAGAGCAAAACAAATAATCATAATGAAACAAAACTGAAAACACTTGCTTTCAAAGAGAAGATAGTGGAGACCCCCTATATTTGCTATGTTGCATAAGTCATCCTGCCAAGAGATGCTCACACCTCTGTCCCCAGTTGCTAAGGAGGGGGGAGGCGGTAGTTGGGACACTACAGGGTCTCCTCCTGGCTCACCCCCGAGGAAGGCACTTGCCAAGAGGGCGGGCGAATTGCTTCTTTGCGCAGGCTCCTGGATTCTGCCATGGCTGTGGCCGGGGTCCTCCTATGGACATTTAAACAAGAAAAATTATATGATGGAATGTTTATGTCCTTCCCAAACTCATGTGGTGAAATCCTGATCCCCATTGTGGTGCTTTTGCAGGTAGGCACTTTGGGACGTAGTTAGGGACTGGAGCCCTTAAAAAAGAGCTTAGTGCCTTTAATAGAAGACATGAGAGACAAATGATGCCTTTTCTTCTGTGATGATGGAATCTGTCTATAAACTAGGAAGAGGCCTTCACCAGAAACGAGGGCTATAAGCACTTCAGTCTTGGAATTCTCAGCCGATAAAGTTGTGACAAATAAATTTTTGTTTAAACTACCAAGTCTATGGTATTTTTGTTATAACATCTTGAACATACAGTGGCAGAACATTTAATTTCCTTTTGATTTTTAGGTCCTTTAATATGATAAAAATTAATAGGATTTTGATTGATCATAGTATTTATTATTTACAGTTATCAAAGCTGCAGAATGAAAGATCAAACTTGCAAGATCAGCTACATGACTATGAAGAGCGAATTAATGCTATGAATTCTCACTTGAAAAATGTTAAGCAAGAATTCTCATTTACACAGGTATGGCAATATTGAAATTTATGTTGATTATATGTATGTAGTCATGGAACATTTCACAGTCAATTTGTGTCTATGATTTTATGTTAGAGATACAATAGAAAGCTAGCTAATATGGGAACCTAACCTTGAATGTTAAAGTATATAGAAAAAAAGTTAGAGGAACAACTGTTACCAATTTTAAACAAAAAGTTGTATTAAAGGAGAAGTCATGCAATGTCATGTAACAGTAGCAGATTTAGATAAGAAGGATATAACAGTGGCAATGAGAAATGATAGCTATAAGCAGAAACAGAACTAATATAATGAGGAATAGATTTCTATCTCCTTTTCAGTTTTTCAACCCAAACCACTCTATAGACTTTAGAAGGCTTTATGGCTTTAAGATACTTTAATATAGTTCAAGAATTGAAATTTTAGCAATAATAATAAGATTAAAAAGTTCAATTAGGTTTTAGACTATTTAAGATAAACTGGAAATGTATTTTAGAAATAGCACAAATGTAATTAAAACTTGAAGTAATAAAATAAGTTTTTGTTTTAAGAATAATCTATTTAAGTGTAAAGATTCACTCCCTGATGATATCCAGAATAACTTGATAAATAAACATTGGACTTCCTTGTCAATTTAAAAAAATGTTCAACTGCTTTTCTGAGAAAAAATTATAAATCTCTTTTTTTATTTTAAAGAGAATAAAATAAAGCAAAATAAAACAGAATAAAGCCAATCAGAATAGAACAATGAAAGTAATGCAGGACTTCAAATCAAAATAATAGGAAATCAACTATTAATAATAGGAATATCAACCCTGAAAATAGTTTTGCAGGATATATCAATCTGTGTTGGAAGTTGTTTTCTTTCAGGATCTGAAACACTTCACTCCAAGCTCTCTTTGACTTGATGGTTTGTGTTGACAAGTCTGCTGTGATTCTGATGGGTTTTCTTTTATAGGTGATCTGTTTCTTTTCTCTGACAGCCTTTAATATTCTGTTCTTGTGCTGAATTTTTGGGATCTTGATTATTATATGATTGGGTATAGATTTATTTTGGTTCTGAGTAGTGGGAGTTCTATATGCCTCACTCATATGTATGCCAGGTCCTTTTCCCATGTTTGGGAAGTTTTCTGCTGTTACTCCTGTAAATAGTCTGTTTATGTTATTGGTGTTGCCCAGATTTTTCACTGACACTTAACAGTATTAAATTATTTTTCTTTGTGTCATCTTGCAGCTGTTGAATTGTTATTTACTGGTTCTTCGTTATTTTTAAGAGATCTTTCCTTTCATGAGTGCTAGCTGTAGTCCTGTGGTCAAAGTGTGAACGTCTTTCTTCAGTGTCTTTCAAGTGGTTTTTCCAGCTTTTGATAGAGTTTTTAATTTCCTCGATATCTCTTTGAATCTGTTTCATGCATTGTAATTTTTTCCTATTGTGTTCATTCAAGGTTTCCATCATTTTCCTATGCTTTTCTTTTTTTTAAAATCTATGTCTTCTTTAGATATGTTCAGCAATTATTTCATTATGTTTGTGATTGCTTCTTTTACTTGAAATATTATTTCTGATCTGATTACTTTCACAGTCCCATGAAGTTGTTTCTTCATTTGCTTTCCTTTCAGAGATTTCAGTTGTGTGACTTCCAATTTCTTTCATGTCTATGTCTCCCACACTTGTTCTGTGTGAGCAGGAGGTCTGAGACTGCCTTTTGCTCTTTTCTCTTGACATTTCT
Organism: Dolichotis patagonum; assembly: GCA_004027295.1. Classification (NCBI taxonomy): domain Eukaryota; kingdom Metazoa; phylum Chordata; class Mammalia; order Rodentia; family Caviidae; genus Dolichotis; species Dolichotis patagonum. The sequence continues at coordinate 5,208 of PVJX010030973.1, forward strand.
TGGGTTCCTCCTGACAAGCTTGTTGTGGGGCCAGGTCCTGTGTTGGCTGCCCCAATGCGGTATAGGGGAATGGGCCACACACCTGGGTTTCTTTGAACCCAGGTTCCCAGGGAGGCAGTGGGACATGGGATGAGCTTCCACAGACCCACATGGCTACGCTGAGGCTTCCCCAATGGCTGAGGATGTGTGGTGGTGGGGCTGCTTCTTCTCTCATCCTGTGTAGCTACACCGGGACTCCCCAGATGGCAGCAGGCACCCAGGGGCATGTTTGTCTCATTCTCCTGACATTCTCCTGGCTGCCTGTGAGAACCTAGCATCTCTAAGGGCATCCTGTGGGAGCACAGGGCATTTCTGGCTGTTCTCCTGCCTGTGCTAGTTTTCTGAGGGAAGCAATTACCTCAGTGGTGGCAGGAAATTATAAATCTTAAAAATGAATAAAGACATGTTTTTAAAAAACAATATATAATCAATATAGGTATTTTTAATAGTTTGCAAATCTTATTAGGATGTTACATATCAATGAAAACAATACTCATGAGTCTTGAATCCTTAGTTTGGGTAATAGAAAAACTATTTGGAATAGTTGTTTTCCTCAGTTATTAAACTATTTATTTGGGAACCTGAGAGACAGAATCATTGTTGGTGTATCTTAATGCAATCAAACGTGAATAAACAAGCTGGATTAAATAGAAAAAAGATGATACACTTCCTGGAACAGTAGTAACTGTAATACTACTAGTATAAAATTAATATTGAGAGCATTAACTTTGGGGCTGGGGATATAGCTTAGCAGCATACGTGCCTACCTAGCAGGTGCAAGGTCATGAGTTTGATTCCTGATATCCCCCCTTCCAAAAAAATAGAGAATATTAACTTTGAGGCAGTACAAGATCACTAGTCAAGCAATTTTTTGTTACATAAAAAACCAAAGGTACAATTGTAGTCTAATATACTGTAAGAAATATTTATCACCATTGTTTTTTTTTTTTTTGTGTGTGTGTGTATGTGTCTTTTTGAGACAGGGTCTTGCTATGCAGTTCAGGCTGGCCTTGAGCTCACTTTGTAGCCCAGGCTGGTCTCGAACTTGCAACGATCCTCTTGCCTCAGCCTTCTGAGTGCTGGGATTACAAGCATGTGCCACCACGCCGAGCTACCATTAGTTTTTAATTATGTTAAAATTATCTGTTAATTAAAGTATGTGATCAACAATGTAAATATTTATTTCCCAATTATGTTTGATTATTTTTTTAAGTTATTTCTTACTTATGGGTAAATAATGAATCACAGTTTTTAGGTCCTACCACATAAACTTTTGTTTTCTTTAGTTTTGCTAGGTGAATATGGTATCTGAAGACTGATGATGGTTTTTCCTCTGGGCAGTCCATGGGCTGACTCTCTTGCCTTTGTTGAGCAATGTCAACTGCACTGTAATCAGTCTAATGGGAAGGTTTCATCATAGAGGAGTTAGTAGTACTTAATCTGAATGTTTGGAAGGAACTTCTTTTTGCCTAATGGATTATTATAAATATTTTATAATAATAAAATTTAAAAAGTATTTCTGTTTTGTGTACCACTCCCTAGTCTCTTTACAAAGCAAGGGAGAATGAGATTGAAAGCGAAGAACATTTTAAGGCCATTGCTGAAAGAGAATTGGGACGAGTAAGGAATGAAATACAGCGACTAGAAAATGAAATGGCTTCCATACGAGAGCGGAAGACAGACAAGGAAGTATGCTGCTGACAGTTTTGTACTACTGTACCTCTCTCTCACCAAATGAGCTTTTTATTTCTGTATGGGAAAGGCATTCATTTGTTTCCTGACATTTACTTAAATTGTTGTCTTAGACAATGAAATGATATGGAGCTATGGTTTGAATGAAATAATGATGAAAGACTACGTTTCCCCCCATTTATCGCTTACTTTCTGAGACTTACTGTATTTAAAGTATCATGTTGGCCACCTGTTATAAAATACTAAGCCTGGTTAATATGTAAGTGTTATATTTTTACAAGCCACATCAATTTTAGTTCTGAATTTCATTTAAATTTTTTACCTTTCATGTTTATTTCTAAGCTTTGTTATTCTAATGTTAAACTACCTTAACCTATTTCTCATTCTTTATTTTTCAATTACTTGATTTGGGAGCTATTTTCAAATGTTTTTATTCTTCTCTTTACATATGCTTGTATACATGAATATGCATACGTAAGTATATATACATTCACATACATATATATTTTATAATAATACAATGTAATATTTATATATGCAATATAATTATGTATCTATTAATTTGTATTTGTTTATATATTGTTCTTGCTTTTCTTTTATGAATCTAGATTTGGTAAATGACTAAATTTACAGAAATATTTTTGTTTCTTTCACGACTGTAAAATTAGAGGTGCTCCCAAAGTTTCAACACATGAGACCTCTTAGAGAGAGCAAAAATGATTAGAAATGGGGCCGAGGGGAAGGAACTTGTCATGGGTTTTAACATATTAAGGCTATTATTCTAACTAAGATTGCATGTATATATATGTATTTAGGGTGACTTTGGTGGAATAACTGACATTGTTTGAAAAGACTGAACACTTTTAAAGAAAACTTTTGTTAACTCCTGTTCTCAGCTTTGTATATTCAAATCTCTATTTTACAATTTACAAGGATAATAGCTATATAATTAAAAATAGTATACTATAAACATCTGGAAGGCAGGGAAAGAATTTCTTCTGAATATGTTCTCTAGTCTGTAATACTATATTTTCTTAGAGTTTGTATAGTAAATACTATGTTACAATTTTTCTTTTCTCTCCCATTCCTTGGAAATTAGAATGGCATATTTAAAGCTACTCAAAAACTGGATGGTTTGAAATGTCAAATGAACTGGGACCAGCAAGCATTGGAGGCTTGGTTAGAAGAATCAGCTCATAAAGACAGTGATGCCCTCACTCTTCAGAAATATGCACAACAAGATGATAATAAAATTAGGGTGAGAAATGATAGACTGTAATTGATATCCTGATATAGAAGGATTCTTGGAAGCATTTGAGAAGAGAAAGTCTTGTAGTAGAACCATTTATTGATATTTATCTATTTTGTTTAAAATAAAGTTTGGGTGTTACATATATTGTTTGCTGATTTGCTTTAATGCTAGTGAGTGATATTCTAACCCATTTCTTGAGATCCACTTATATCTTGGGACACTAGCAAAGTCAGTGTTACAAGTCTGCTATTTTCTCAGAGGTTTAATACCAAATGTACCATTTTAGGTATTTTCAAATGTAATATTACAATTTAACATTTTTCTAATTTCCTTTAGAAAATATTAAAATTATTTTAGAAACAATTCAATGTTTATGAATCTCTATAAAAACAAATTAGCCCCTTATGGTTAAAAGATAAGGAAAACATCATTTTATAGTTGTTTCAGACATAAATACATACAAATAACAATAGTTGTATCTAACAGCTTTTAAATTAGAGAATAATAATTACAAATATTTTGCATGTAACCACATCATAGGCACTGACTCTACAGTTAGAAAGACTGACCTTGGAATGTAATCAGAAACGAAAGGTTCTTGACAACGAACTTACAGAGACTCTCAGTGCCCAGGTTGGTCCATGAAAGTTTTTATTCTTAATTTTCAAGTTGATGTTTGCAAAAGCACTTTCATTCTCAGAAATGTTATTTGTTCTCTATTTGACAGTTAGAACTAGATAAAGCAGCTCAAGATTTTCGTAAGATTCATAATGAAAGACAAGAACTCATTGAACAGTGGGAGAACACAATAGAGCAGATGCAGAAGAGGGATCGAGACATAGATGACTGTGCCGTGGTAAAGTAGTTGGGCTCTTGTAATCTTCAGATATATTTGCCTCTTTGTGTTTAACTCATTATTCCAAACAAAAGTCATTTTTGCAGCAGGCTTTAATCGTCTTGGTAAATCTTTTTCAAAGCTGACCCTTCATTCATTTAGAAAAATGATTTTTATGAAGAGTATTTGCTTACAGTATTATAATAGCTAAGATTGGATCCTACCATATATTAATTGTGAAGCAAATATTATTGCCATAAAACCAATGTGTCATCTCGCACATGGTTGTCCATGATGCCTGGGATTTAACATCTATGCTATTTTGGCACTAGGTTACACTTTTAGGGAAATGAACCTTGGTAGATAACCAAGGGACAAAGAGGGAGATTCAGAGAAGAAACCTAGACAGCCAAAAAAGTTTTACTGTATTGAAGCTGGGGCACTAATGATGTAGAAAATCAGAAGGGGAGGTGCAGACCTACTGTTATCACTCGTTACTTTTCTTGTTTTCTTTTGTGTACCGGAAATCAAACTCAGGTCCTCATGCTTGCCAGACAGGTACTGCACCACTGACCTAAATCCCCAGACCCTTACTTGTTACTTTTAGAGGTAATTTAGCAGAATGGTTTTGAGAAGTCATTAAGGAATGAAAGGTTGGTGAGTGAAGGTGGAAAGGTTAGGAGGGCTTGGGATGAAGAGGCTGAAGAGGAAAGAAAGTGGGTGAGATGTGTTAAATTGTACTCTGAATTTATCTCATGAAAAGGCAACCAGCCCAGGCTACTGGGATATTAGCATTCTAGTAATTAGTTATGGCTTACCTGTGAGTGTTTTATTTTAAATTTCTGCAAGAAGTATTTTACTAACAAAGTAGGTAATACCTCCCTTGGAGGAGTGAGGGAGAACCAGTTTTACTAAGAGGTCTTCTTCATTCTTAATGCTGATAGTGGTAGCTATTTTTGAATGTCTTATTGCTTTCAAATATCAAGTCCTGCTTTACCTATGTAAATTAAAAGTACCAGAGTTTTCTCTATGTAAATCAAATGTATGAGATCCAAGATTATAGATATATAATTAGCATTTTCATGTGAACTCATAACTGATTGACTCAGCCTGTTGATTTGGCACAATACACAAATAATAACTGTCTGGTTTTATTTATAGTGTGTTGTATTTACTGGTGGACATCTGATTGGGTTGTCAGAGATTAGGAGGGGCTCTAAGAAGTGGTTCTTTAGGTGATAGGGACTTCTAAGTGTTTAATAAATGCTTCCTGAGAACAAAACAAAATATAACAATACCTATCCCCAATTTAAGCATTTCTATGATGGAGCAACTTCTATACCAACATGACTCCATTGAATGCAGAGTTGAGAAGAGATATGTAAATCAATTCTTTTGAGTGAAGGGCAGCTGATCTCCACCACTAGAGCATTTAGTCTGTGTAGAGAAGATAAAACTGCTCTGCCAGCTTAGGGTTTCTGGCTAGGAGTGACATAAAATAGATTAATAGAAAAAAGCATATACATTTTATTTACATGTCTAAGGAGCTTGCATAAGAAAAATGACAACTCAGAGAAATAAGTGAGTAGACCTGAATGCTTACATATAGGTTTGAACAAAGATTGGCTATTGTGGAAGAGTAACTGAGGAGATAGGAAGTAGTTTAACAAGATTTATTTGTACAAATTTCTACTGGTCTTGACTCTGGTAATAAAAATGTTTTTCTTCCTCTTGGCACTGGGAAGATACCTTTCAAAGAGGAGATTTGATAAAACTCAGAGAGGAGTTTTATCTCATGTATTTTTGGAGAGAGAGGGATCAGAGTACCTTTCTTGGGATCTGCCATTTTTCAAGTGCATTTAACTCAGAATGGTCAATATGTGGAAGTGGTATATGTTGGGACATTTTATTTTGATTGTGTGCAAGTGAAATGGTGCTCCTTTGTCTCTCTTGTTTGAAAACAATGCCTGTCTTCTTAGTGCCTTCTTGGAAAGTCTTGCTATCTGATCCTGAAATTGGCTTCTTAAAAGAAACAGTATTTAGAAAGGGAAAATATTTTTCTGCTGTTACCTATGTGGAAACTTTGCCATGAATTAATACTTTTAAGAAATATGAATGTTGCAGTGGGTATTAAAGCATCTGCTCAAGTGGTATAGAAGTCAATATAATGCGAGCAACTTTAGAATGATCATTTGAAATATTTAAACCTAAAAGGTTTTAACATGCTTTTTGGTTGAATGAGCACAATAACTATACGGATTCCTACAATTGTCACTATAGATGTGTTGTTATAGAGAACATTTAGGAATACTACATTAAACAAATTTAAAATGTCTTTTAAAAATATATTACATCTCACATATACATCCTTTTAATAGGCTAATATGTAAAATATTACACACAGCATTTCAGAAACTTACTGATTTCAGAATTCATATTACTCCTCCTGTCTCTTAGGATTAATTGTTTGGTAAGATATCTTTTGGGAAAACTTAGAGGAAATACATCTTAGGGTGTTTTTCCCTGTAATTTGTTAAAGTTATTGCCATCATATTACTTATAAAAATGTTGTTTGGTCTTTTTGTTCCCCAGCATTAAAATCTCATTTCATAAGGCTTAAAGGTTGACCATGACATTTGCTTCACCACAAATTGGCATTAAATTCTATCCAGTCTCATGCTTTTCATCTCTGCCCTAGTCTTTCTTCATATATGCTTCTTCTCATCCCTGGACTTTGGCCACATCAGAGTTCTGATACATCTCCATTCATTTTTGTAGACCTGACTCAAGTGACATCTCTTGAGTAATGTCTTCTGCATTCCTCTTGGGTGAAATTCATCATCCCTTTACCATAGTACTTTCTCCATATTTAATTACATATCTATTTATTGGCTTTTAAGACTACCAACAAGCCAAAGTGAAGGTATTCTTAAGTGAACCAGTAACTAAAATATGATTTTTGAAAGATGAAAAATACTGATCTGTAAAATATTTGGAAACTCTCATGGAAACGCAAGTTTCTGTATGAAAAGAATATTTATTTATTTATTTAAGAGCAGAATATATTTATTGAGAGAAAGAAAGCTTCTGAGAGAGAGAGAAGCTGTCCCAAATGTGTTGCCATTTTTTGGTACCAGGAATCGAACTCAGGACCTTGTGCTTGCCAGGCAGGCGCTTGTGCCACTGAGCTATATCCCTGGCCCTGAAAAGAAATGTTTAGTGCTGTTAAGTTTTTTTAGATGTTACCTTTTATGTATGTAAGTACACTGCTTTTCTCATATGTTTAGCAAAGTTTCAGATAGATGAACCTTGGAACAATATGAATTTATAGGTATCAATGTGTAGCATATTGATATTTTATTTTTAGTTATATACAAATCTCTCTTAAAACATGTTATCTTAAGAATGTTAAATAAACATTGACTATAATAATGAAACAATAAAAACAATTCTTTTTCATTTTAGTTTGTTTTTCATTAGTTTAGTTTGTATTAAACAAATATTTAGGTAAATGTATTTGTTCTGATTCTAGGCATTGACAAAGATAAAACAGGAAATAAAAGAAAAAGAAAGTTTGGTTAAAGAAAAGATGAAGTTTTTGGAAAATGAAATTGGCAATAACACAGAATATGAGAAAAAAATTTCTGTTGCTGATCGTAAAGTTTTAAAATTTAGAACACAATATCAAAATCATGAAACCAGTAGAATTCAGCTGAAGGATGAGGTATGTCAACTAAAAACACTGGTTTGTTATGGCAAATTGTAATGGCAATTGTTATAAAAATAGTATAAATCCTTTCCTTAAGGAACTACCTTCTGGTTCTGTTTTTTAAATGTCATCATGTACTTTAAGACTCTATATTCAGAGCATCATTTTGTGGATGTTAATGTACTACTGGCAGTCTTACATAATATTTTATCAGTCCATATTAGTAATACAGTAATTAAAATTAATAATACAGTAAAACAAATTAGTAATTTGTTTTTGGCATACTGGTAAATGCATGTAACATATTTTGATTATTTTCATCTCTATTATTTCCTTCCCCTCAATGATGTCCTTCTCTATTTCTATTTCTCTATTTCTAGAAATCTAGTGTTCTCTGTCTTGTGTTCTCTTTTTTACATTGCTCATATAAGAGAACATGTGATATTTAACTGAGTCTAGTTTATTTTGCTTAGCATGGTGATTTCCAGTTCTATCCTTATTCCTGCAAATGACATAATTTCATTATTTTTTATGGCTGAGCAGTGTTCCATTGTGTGTAGATACCGTATTTTCTGTATCATTCATCTGTTGATGGGCATCCAGGCTGTTTCTACAGCTTAGTTATTGTGAAATATGGAGGAGGACACATGCATATACATTGTCACTACAATATGCTATGTGTAATTCCTTTGGATATATACTAAGGAGTGGTACAACTTGATCAAATGATATTTTTATTCTTATTCTTGGGGTCTTTTCATACTATTTCCCTATGGTTGTAGCTTCCATTCCCACCAGCAGTGTAGTGGTCTGGTCCCTGCCTCCTCTTGAGCATGTGTATGAACACTTAGATTGTTTCCCTGTCTTGGCTCTTGTGTATAATGCTGTAAAGAATATGGAAATCTAGAGATCTCTTCAATGTAGGTTTTCTTTCATTTGGCTATATATTCTGAAGCAGGAATCCTAGATTATATGATAATTCTATTTTTAGTTTGTTTAAGGAACTTCTATACTGTTTTTCATAATGGCTGTAACATATTACATTTCACTCAAAAGTGTGAAAGCATTCCCTTCTCTCCACATCTTTTTGCCAGCACTTTTTTTTTTCATAATAGCCATTTTAGCAGTTACAGTGTGACAGTAGTTTGACTTGTATTTTCCTGATGGTTACTGACACTTTTCAGATACCTGTTGACCATTTGATGTCTTCTTTGGAAAAATGTTCACGTCCATTTTTAAACTGTGTCATCATTGTTATTGCTATTATTACTATTGAGTTGCAAGAGTTCCTTATGTATTTTGGAGATTAATCCCTTACCAGATAATTTTAAAGTATTTTATCACACTCTGTATGTTATCTTTTCATTTTGATCATTCATTTTGCTGAGCAGAAACTTTTGGTTTGGACAGTCCCACTTGTTTATTGTTATTTTTGTGGTCTGTACTTTTGATGGTGTATCAAAAAGAATTATTGTGGACACCAGAGTTAAGGAACTTTTCCCATATGTTTTCTTCTAGGAATTTTATGGTATCAGATTTTACTTTTAAGATCTTTGGTCCATTTTGAATTGTTTTATATATGGATAAAGAGAAAGAATTATTATTCTGCATGTGGGTATTCATTATTCTTGAAACTATGGAAGTGTCTATTTCTTCCCCATTGTGATTTCTTTGCATCTTCATTGACAATTAGATGACTGTATATCTGTGGATTTATTTTTAGTCACTCCATTCTGTTCTATTTGTTAATGTGTCTGTTCTTATGCTAGTTGCATGTTGTTTTTTAAGGTAGTCTGAAGTCAGGAAGTATGATTATTCCAGCTTTGTTTTTCCTGCTCCAGATTTCTTTAGCTATTTGAAGTTGTTTGTGGTCACATATAAGTTTCAGCATTTTTTCCTGTTTCTCTGAGGAATAATTTTTGTAGGGATTGTATTGAATCTATAGAGAGATTTAGGTGGCATGAACATTGTGACAATATAATTTCTTCCAATCCATCAATTGGAATATCTTTTCATTTATCTGTATATTATATAATTTCTTTCATTAATATTTTATAGTTTTCAGTGTATAGCTCTTTTATCTCCTTAGTTTAACTTATTACTAAGCATTTGATTCTTTTTTATGCCATTACAAATGGATTTTTAAAATGTTCTTATTCAGAAAATCATCATTAGTATATAAAAATGAACTAATCTTTGTATGTTGATATTGTATCCTACAACTTTATCAGCTTTATTAGTTCTAATTTCTTTGGGTGGAATCTTTAAGTTTTTGCCAATGTTCTTATGAAGGAGAAAATTTGTACCTTAGATTTGTTTTAATAATTTTGATTAACTGTAAAATTTGTGTTATTAGGAGGATGTATATAGTTAAAAGGATGATGAATCTATTGAGGTTTTTCCAAGCCCAACTAAACTTATGATTATCATAAGCATTTCATACATATACATTAGTTTGTTTTGAACCCTGTGTTCTTCTTGAACAAGGCTCAGGATATTAGACACTTCTGTATTTACTTTTTAAAAAATTTTATTTAAAAACAAAACAAACAAAATAGAAAAAGGGTAACAACAATACAACATTCCAAAGGGGAAAAAAAAGAAAAGAACAAAAAATACTGAGAGGTCATTACTTGATAACTTACATACTGTCATCTTGGAAATAGTTGTTCAAGTTACAAAGTTAAAACATACAAAGTACACATTCAAGCAATGAGACTGTCAACAGTTCTGCTCCATGATATAACACAAATACAGTAATATGGTCATTCATCTTACACACTTAAACATACATGCAATTATATCCTTTAGAGCAGTTTCTTTTCCTCTCTTATTTATAGTAGCCATTACATATTTTGGGCTTTATTACTCCTACAGTTTTTATTATTTTTTACACTAGAGACACAATGTGATATTTATAAATATGGTTCTTATTTATTTCACTAATGAGGATAGTTTCAAGTTGTCTCCATTTACCTATGAAGGCTTCAAGGTCATCCTTCTTCATAGCTGAGTAATATTCCATTGTATAAAAATACCACATCTTTTTCATCCACTTTGTGGTTGATGGGCATCTTGGTTGTTTCCAAGATTTAGCTATTACAAATTGTGCTGCTATGAACATGGGTGCACATATATCACTGTGATAGGAACTTTTCAGTTTTTCTGGGAAAATACCTAGGAGGGGAATAGCTGAGTTGAATGGAGCTTCTACTCCTAGTCTTCTGAGAATTCGCCATACTGATTTCCATAGTGGTTGCATTTACTTTTTAATATATGTAGCTATTTCTAATTTTTTATATTATAAAAACCATTTAAAATTTGATATGAGAATAAATAATAAGATCTGTAAATATATATTAATATAAAAGAGTTACTGTTCTATGGGTGTGATATGGTTTAAAACTTAAAGTGGCCAGAATAGAAATTCTCAGTAATGAAACTATAACATGTAGAGTAAACATGTAATTTTTGTCTGTTAACTAATAAACAGCTAGATTCTTTAAAAGCCACTGTGAATAGAACTTCCAGTGATTTAGAAGCTTTGAGGAAAAATATTTCCAAAATAAAGAAGGACTGCCAGGAAGAAAGACAAAGGTAAGAAAAAATCTATTTAAATGATTTAATTTTTTAGTACCTCTAGAAAATTAGTACAATACTTAAGATTATATTTTGTTAAATAATTGCAGCATTATAGCTACTGCATTATTAAGTTTAAAAATTTCCTGGCTTTTTTTAATCACAAAAACTCAAGTGAAATATTTTCATAATTTTTTTTGATATATAGTGATAATAAAAAGTATTTATAGTCAAAGAAACCTAATTATATAGATGTCTTATAATAAACTCTTATTTGTTTGCATTGAATATTTTCTAGGCATGTTTTCTGTCATTTCCTCTATCTTTTCCCTATCTAGGTTACAAAAATTTAAAAATCATAATCAGATCATTAAAAAAAGATTGAATCAGATAACTCAGAAAACCATGTCTGTGGAAGAGAAAGCCACCAATTTGGAAGATATGCTAAAGGAGGAGGAAAAGAGTGTAAAGGTAAAGTTTAATTTAATTTTTGAAATGCATAGCAAACTTTACCAGTAGTGAATTAAATTCTTTAACAATTAATTAATTAGACCCTTCCTAATTAGAGGACTAGAAGGTTTTTTAAAAAAGAAGTTTCTTGTATTTTTAGCATTTAACTTTGGTGGTCTCCTTTTTCTTGTGGGAGAGGGTATTAGGAATTGAACTCAGGACCTCATGCTTGCTGGGTAGGCATTGTGACCTACATCCCCAGCCTGATGTCTTCTTTTAAAGACAGCCTTTCCACTGTTCCCTGCATTCTGTTCCTTTCCAACGCCTGCTGTTTCTGTGTCCCTGCTATCCATATATCTGTTCCTACATTGACTTTGTTGTGCAACTGATTTCCACCTGATCATCATTTTATTTTATTTTGGTTTGTGATTGAATTTTCCTGTTGTGGAAGGCTGAGGCAGCAGAATCACAAGTTCCAGCCCAGCCTAAGGAACTTAGTGGCTTAGCAAGATCCTGTCTCAAAATAAAGAATAAAACAGTGCTTTGGGTATATAGCGCAGCGGGAAGGCCCTGGGCTCACTCTCCGGCACTACTGATACTCATTGTCTGTATTCTAATCATCTCTTGTTTTTAACCCCTTACAATCTGGCACCACATTTTGGCACATGGACTCTGAAGTGTATCACTTCACTAACTTTCCGGGCACCATATTCTACCCCAATCTCTGGTGTAGTGGTACCACTAAAGCAGATTTTTGAGAAACCAGGAAAGGCTGGTTCACCATTTCCAATTTGGAAACTTCAAAGTGACCTCTAAGTGTGACGCATCATGGTTGGCAGTATTTTTTTGCTTTTACTCTATTTTGGGGGACAGAGGAGGAAAAAGAAGGAGTAACTTAAGGTGTGAGCAAAATCCCTGAACATTCTATGAAGCTTATATAAACTATGGCTCTATTTTTATTTGGACAGAATTCAGTTTCCTCAGAATTCTGTAAAGTTTCTGAGTAATAAATTCATGTAGTATATTTGACTTACATGGTATCTGAGTCCAAATCTTACATTTTTTAAAAAGTTGTGTTTTCTTACCTTTAAGAGCATGATTATCTATGGCACATGAGATGGCCCATTGTTGGAACTTACTAGAAACCCATAAAGACTGTGAAATTCATATGCATTAGACTTTCTGATCACTGGGAACAAAAAATTCTTACAGTTTTGAAGAAATTGGCTGAATTACAAAAAAAAATAGAGAGCTAGTGCACTGATGGTACCGTATGTAGCAGAGTTGTGTTGATCATGTTGGTTTTGTTGCTATTGATTTTGTTCATTTTGAAAAAGGTCAACTCTACTTTTTTGGATAGACTCTTACTTATGAGCAAACAATGACTGTAAAACTGCCAGGCCATCTTTTAGAAGGTCTTAAACTCAATGGCAATTATCTATTATATGAAAGATAATGCACTGAATACCAGGTATTTCTTGCTTTGTAAAGAGTTAAATGTCAGTCACAAACTTCTTTTGCTTCCTTTTGAGCTTCATTGGTTGTGAAAGAAAAAATATGTTTATTTGTATGTGAGAACTTAGAAATAAGTTATTTTAACAATCAATTAACTGTCAATTTACTGGGGTAACTGGAAATCTAGAATATATTGTTTGTGAAGCCTCTAGGTCAAGTTATATCTGTGTTGGGGGGGAGCAGTGGGAATTGGGGTTTGTCCCTCTTTTCCAGAAGACTGCACATGGTATTGAGATCAACCAGAGGCAAAATGTGTATGATGAGGGTTGGTGCCAATATTGTCCTGGGCCAACCCCTATGGCTCACAAAACCTAGGAGTTAAAATTTCAGGATTTTGTAGTTGGTTGCTAACCATGGCTACTATTTAAAAAATCATTTGATATAGGCTTATAATTTAATAAATTAAATCCAAAACAAAAGTAATAAAAATTAAACATTCATCATTTCTAGGTAATTTCATGTAGTTGACTATTATCTATGCTCTTAATGTTAAAATGGTTTAACATCTCTTATATCTGTGCATTGGAAACACTCCACAGTGGTCTTTTCTTTTGTATCTTTTCCCACTTCTGCATTTAGCAGAGTCACATTGGTAGCCTGGTCATAGTGGGATTGTTTAATAAACCATTCTATTCGTATTTTTTTCTTTGCTTCCCATTGGAGAACTGATGGTTTATACCTGATCGTCACTTGATAGTGCTTCAGAGAAAATGGAGGTTGGGTGATGTAATATTTTCCCCGTTATAACCTCAAGACTCCAGTAAACTCTGTGAACTAATAAGCAGTTTGTTGTCAATGGTTTCTTCCTCTTTCTCTCCCCCATGGAATCAGTGGAGTGCCTTAGTTCTGAGGCTAGGGAAATGTGGGATGGGATTAAGATTACAGGTCAAAGTATGTGACACAGGAATAGAAAGCCTACTAATCTAGTCTGCTAGAATAGACTATAAGAAATGTAGGAAATTTTTTGAAATTATGGAAAAAAGGTTTATATTATTCGGGGCTAAAATGTTAATAAGAAAGGCTCATTTGTTTATGAAATCCTAAATTACAGTGTTCATATAAATAAGACAATTCAAGATATTCTAATTTTCCTAAGCACTATAATTCTCATTATCAGGAAGTGGAAGTTCAGTTGAACATTGTGAAAGATGTGTTTTTTAAGAAAGCTCAGGAGTTACAGAATGAGAAAATGAAAGAAAAAGCTCTCGTATCAGAAATTGAAGGAACCCGTTCCACCCTGAAGCATCTCAACGATCAGTTACATAAACGGGACTTTGAAACCTTAAAACAGCAACAGATTATGTATAGTCAGGTAGGTGTTACTCATGGGGACATCTTCCATACGGATTTGTTATAGTTGTGAATCTCAGGCTATCCACCGTCCTAAGAAGACAAAGGTCTAAGTAGTCTTTTGGAAATACAGACAGATGTTATGTGGGATATTGCTTTAGGTCAGTAGGAAGGCTGGGGAGCCTTACAAGTAGCTGGTTTCCTTCATGATAAATAAATGGGCAAGAAGAAAGACAGCTTTACAATCATGTTTGAAACAAACCTGGACATGTGGACCCAGAGTAAAACAAAAGAAGTTATGGGACACCTGAAACCTGGAAATGCTGTATTCTTACTTGTGCAAACTTAGGTACCTCATCCCTACCTACTTCACATATATTATTATATACTTATTATCTCTCATTATTATATGCTTTGTTTCTCAAAATGCAAATGTTAGACTACAATTTTAAGAGACTTTTTTTTATCGGTACTGGGGATCGAGCATATTATGACTGCACGCGTGCAAGGCAGGCGCTTATGCTGCTGAGCTACATCCCCAGTCCGTAGACTACAATTTAAAAAACAATTCATTATGAGCCTTTTATGGCTATTTGTGACTATCTTTTTTGCATCTTTTAGAAAATGTACCCTCCTCAAAAATCCGTATCTATGTAAACGTAGCAGATTCACTATGGTTCTATTATTGAAGGTCAGTAATTCACAATAAAATTTTTACTCTAAGGGGAGCAACTACAAATTGTTCTTCAACAATCAGGGTGCTTGATGATGATACAGATAATCTGAAAATATAACCAATCAGTGGATGTTTATCATACCTTCATAATAGAACCTTAGTAAATCTGCTAGATTTACATGGATGTAGATTTTTGAAGGTACATTTTTTAAAAGATGCAAAACAGAAAATATTCACTAATTTTACATTTATAGATATGCTTTTAAATAGTTTGTATCTTGCTCCTGACTCCTTTTTAAAAACTGCCACAGGATTTTTGTGTTCAACAAGTGGAACGAAGAATGTCACGGTTAAAAGGAGAAATTAATTCAGAAGAAAAACAAGCTCTGGAAGCAAAACTTGTTGAACTTAAGAAGTCATTGGAAGAGAAGAAGTCTACGTTTGACCTTTTGGAAACTCAGATCAAGAAACTTCATGTAACTTAGCCAAAATACTTTTTTTCTTTTTATGTTTTCAGTATTTAGTTGCTACCTGTTCTCTTAAGTCAGCATAGTTCTAAGACTACTTTGCTCAGGGTAGTCTACACTGACTATTTGATGTAGCATTAGCACTGACTAAGCATTTACTGCATTACATGCCTCTACTGTTTTAATTCACTTAAGTTTTATAAGTGTTGTGTGAAGAAGACTATTTATCACCTCTTTTATAGATTAAGCAATTTGTTCAGTTACATAGCTAGCACATGGAGAGTAGAGGTAGGGTTTGATTCCTGATCTGTGTGACTCAAAATACTCTTAAAGAGTACATTATTTAGAATAGTTCCTACCAAGTGAAAAATATACTATCAATGGCAGAAAAATAGAATAGCAGAAATGAGGCAGAGAAGATTGGCTATAATCTCTAGTATAGAGGGCCTTAAAATACTAACAGAGAGAAACACAGGCAGAGTAGATCAGGAGATAGGGTCCATTGAGCTGCTCTATATGGGGAGGCAGTGGGACCCAAAACAAGCAGTGCACCCCATGGGAATGAAAGGGGAGGAATTGTCTAAAAAAGGGAGGCAGAGGATACTGTTAGTGGGGTAACAAGATTTAGAATTTACATTATTCTCACCACTCTGCTTGGATGAATTATGTGCTGTTTCAGTTTGTCTACTTACGCTAGACTTGAGGACATGGTCAGCTATCCCAAAAATAAGAGGACATATTACGGTAATCATCCCTAATTTTCCTATCAACTTAATCTGAAGCCCTTTATAACTTATACTGTCTTATTATGGCTGATCTTATTTGAATCTGGTTTGTTAGATTGCTACTTTGTATTGACTGATTTTATTTAAATC
>PVJX010030974.1:0-21585 GCA_004027295.1 Dolichotis patagonum
TTTTTTAGCTGTGTCTTCACTAGATGTGTTCACTATTTCTTTCACTACTTTTATCATTTCTTCTTTTACCTGGGCAATTATTTCTAATTTGAATTTCTCCATAGCTTCCCCTAGTTGCTTCTTTATTTCAGTTGATATCATTTCAGTCATTTCAGGTGTATGGCTTCTATTTTCTTCTATGTACATGGCTCCCAGGCTTACTTGGGATGGGCTGGTGATTTGAGCCTGCCTTTTGGTCTTTCCTTTTGTCATTTTTCTTTATTTCCTTGGTTTGAGTGGTGTTCCAAAGCTTACTCTGGGTGTGTGGTGAATCCCCTCCTGCACCATCAGCTACTGGTGCAGTCTCAGCTCCTCTGCAGGTTCTTGGCTCCCTAAATTGAGAGGTGGAAGCAGGGTGTGGAGAACTGGAGCCAGTGAAACCCCCAGAGCACAATCCCCTGTCCTAGGGGTGTGGACATGAACTCAGCTGCTGGCAGTGCTGATCTTAAGCTCTCCCCAGGCCAGCCCAATTTAGCCTAGAGTCCTTGTGCAAGGTTTCTGCCTCCTGAACTGAAACAAGGCTGCTGATAGTGGTTGACTGAGGCCCTGAAATCTGCTGGACCCAGTCCAGCATCCCAGTAGCTCCACAGAAACTCAAAAGCCGGGAGCATAGGTCTCCAATTTTCCCCAGATCACCGGGACTCACCTCAGGCAATCTCCACCCCCTGGAATGACATCTTTAAAGAAATGATTCTAGCCATTTGGCAAATCCCTAATTTGCCCTAAATAATAGATCTAAGTAATGATGTTCTAGGCTGCTAACATCAGCAAACAACTTATTTTTTCCCAAAATTTAAAACTATTAGACCAAGCTTCTGATGCAAAAGTCAGTTCATTACATATACATAGGACAAAGTTACATGTTAAACTGAAACAAGAGATCACAAACAGTAAAATCCAAAATGAAGAAAACACTACCAAAAAAAAAAAAACACTTCTGTAACCAAATAAATTTCAAGAAAAAAAAGGAGATTTATGGGACATATAAACCTAAATCATAATACATTAGATAGATAGATAGATAGATAGATAGATAGAAAGATAGATAGATTTCATTTTGCCAGAGTAACTCCTTAAACATTTTTTACTAAGTGGATATCTGATGATATTAGAGCATCAGAAATTTATACTGAGATATTTATAGTATCATGAAATTTGGGAAAGTGGTAAAAACTATTACAAGTATAAATGAAGCCAGAATGGATACAAGTTGTATTCTATTATAGGTAAGGAGAAGCTACATAATGTTGAGTGCTGTCTATTTTTATTTGTTTTATTTATTCATTTACACAATTAAAAATTTTTAAGCAAATGTTACTAAAATTTTAATGCTTTTCAACATTCTACATTTATAGAGTAATATTCATATTCAATACACATCTAGATTTTTTCTTTTGTGTCATAAAACTAAAAGGTAGAGAAAGATATAAAAATGTATGTATTAAGATACCAAATTACCATTTAAATGTAGAGGACTATTTTCCTACACATGTAAACAGGAAAGACAGAACACATACAGCCAAACATTATTTCTAAGCAATAAAATTATAACAATATTTAATGTCATTAAAACTTTCTGTATTTCCCAAGTTTTCTTTAAGATTTATTACTATAACCAAGAAAACTAAAAACTATTCAAAATAGAGACTAAAAACAAATGTAAAATTAAACTTACATCCTACACTATTGCTTGCCCATTACCTTGAAGTACATGAAGAAAGGTATAATCCAGAAACAGTGAGTCAGAGTGTCCATTCATCTGCTCTGATGTCTTTCCCTGGCATAGTTAATGTTTTCCTTCATTACTTTCTACATTTTGTATGCATTTTAGTGCTTCTCTATCTCACTATATATCTCATGTTTTAAGTGTCTCTCTTTTCCCTTGTTTAAATATGGATCCTTAGAGACCAAAGACAACATCTTACTTATCTCTGTTTCTCAGCACTGACATGTAGCAGATGTTCAACAAATATGTGCCAGATGAATGAAGCAGTACCATACTTTTAAAAATATAATAGCATGAAATTACCAGAAGGTACAGAAAACAAGAGGTGGGGAGTGGTTCTCTTTATACTACAAAATCCTTTAATGAGATCTAATCAATATTTTTTATTAATGTAAGTGTTCCCTAAGCTTCACTTCTGTACTAGTTCATTCCAAAAATTTAGAAAGAAATCAGAAATCATATTATCTGCTTTCAAGGCAACTGAAATTACATAAGGGAAAAGAGAATGGTAGTAAGAACATTGGAGAATTGAGGCTAAAATGAACTGATCTATCAAAAGTTCATCATGAAAGAATAAAAAAATTTATATCCCACAGACTATATAGAACATTTTTATGAATATATCATTTGCACTGTCTTGAAAAAATAGTTGAAAAACACAAATGAGTAAAGGAGAACATGAGGGAAGGATACAGATCTATGTGTATTTTAACTCCATGAATAAATATGAGAAAGCCAGAAAACCCAGCAACTGAGCAGATAGTCATGAATGGTCTCAGAAAGTACTTATTAAAATATTCTGGGCAACAGGAACTGTTTCTACTGCTGTCTAACAACTATTCACACATGTGTCTCAAATTACTTTTCCCTAACTCACATGTACAATCTTGTTCCATCTTTTCTCCTTTTTCACTCTCCCCATGTCCCTCTCATCCCTGATTCAACCCATCCAAGTATGTGATCTTATAAATCACTTTTTCAGGCAAATTAATACCATCTACCATCCTCCTAGGTCATCGGGGTGGGTGTGCTCCACTGTCATCTCTGCTTTTACCATATGGGAGTCATCTGTGTGCCATCCGCCTCCCTTACACCATAGCTCATATCATATCAGTCCTTGCCCTCAGAAAGCCTTTGCTCATTATCTTGGGAAGAAGGAAGGAAAAGAGGAAAGAAATAATGGAGGATATAAGAACAGAAAACTCACAAACTGCATTGTTCTATCTCTATGCATTCAGTAAATTTGACATGCTAAGTCTTTTTCAGTACAAATGACTTATGGCTTTATCTGACAAATTTTCTTAGCAGATGTCCCTATCATTAATGACACTGTTCTTCTTGGCTATCAAATTATTAATGACTTTTAGTTAATGTACTAGAGGTTAATCACTGATCAAACATTAATCACATGTACAACTAGGAAAGGTGTTCTTGGTAAAAATCTAATCTGGGGTGCTGAAAAGATACTTTTCTTCTATTTGTAAAAATAGAAGCATGGGAAAGGGTGAGTTAGAAATATGTGAGAAGAAGCATCCCATCACAACTAGAAATTTTTTTTTATAATTTCCATTCATGACAGATTTCAGTGGACATGGAAACAATTTTCTGTAGGAGAGTCACATCATGGGTACTGAGTTTCTCTTTCAAAGTACCCTAATGGCACCTTTCCTTTTCCTTTCATAAAAGAAGCCAAAATATCTGCCTCATTTTCTTCAAACCACCAGTATCAAATACTAATACCAAACTGTTTCACACATGCTATCACTTAGCTGTCTCTCTATTGTTAACTGAATAAATCAAATCCACCAAAGTTTCCATCAGCGTGTCCAGGAAGGGTTTTTTTTAAATAAGTACATGCTTGTCAATCATTTAGACTCCTTTGTACTTCTAGAGCTAATATGTCCCATATTAGTTCTCTCTGATTTTATTAAAACCCTTTCTCTTTCATTAAAATAAAAAGCTTCTGAAAAACTACAGTTTCACATTTTCTGCAACCCACAATTTATGGCTGCTACTTGCAACCTTCAGAAGCTTTTAAAAATAGTGTTGGCTCTATTATTCCATATTATGGTAATTGTAGTAAAGATTTAAGAGGCACTTTAAGACTTTTTAGCTCTACAGTATATTTCTGCACCAATTTCTTGCTTAGGCATTTGTGAGAGAAGCCTATTTGAAAGCTTTACCCTCTGCCCCCTGATACACAGCTTCCCTCTTAACTACAGTAGCTAGACCTCACAGCACAATTAGAGAAGTTAGGTCTCCAATTAGAGCCCAGCAAAACATGGGGCAGAACACATCTTTCCAGAAGCCCATTCCATTTGTACATACCTGACAATAATCACAATTTTCCTCATGTGCTAAGTACCTTTGACTCTTTTGTTATGCTTCACATTCCCTTGTTAACTCCCTACCCCTCCTTTGCTCCCACAGGAAATCAGCAGAGATAATCACAAGATTAAATAACTCCAACGACACTGCTTAACTGTTCGAGGCCATTAATATAACGAATGCCCAAGGGGCTACATGGATTTATGTAGAACTGAAATTAAACTGACCTCGCCCTATCTTCAACATAGATCTCTTCTTTGTGGTTAACCTGTGCCTTTCTCTCGACACCCAGTCTAGGATAGTTACAATTCAAAACAACCAAAAAAAAAAAAAATACACCTAACAGAATTTCCACAATCATGAGCATGCACAAAATCCCAATCTAACAGTTGCCCAGGCATTGTCCTTTGTATTCAGTACACCAAGTAGGGTAAGCATTTTAAACACAATTCCCTCTATACAACATATTGCTCAGGCACACACCATATGGAAAAATCACACATTCGCTGCTCCTTCCCTTCCCTCCTTTAGGAATTAGCAGCATCTGGACAGCAAAAATCCAAAACAGTCACTGACTCTGCAAAGGACAAAGCCAAGTCCCAGACTTCACTTTCTCTGACTACAGACCTGCTGCTGCACAGCCTCAATCTTTCATTGTGTCAATAGTTATCATCGAGGGAGCTTTTCTCCTGCACTTCCTCACCGAGTGCATTTTCCCCAACTCCTACATATCTTCCAAAGCAAAGGAGTGTTCTGTTCCATCCAGACCCATGGTAAATAATCCTAAGTGTTTCCGCCTTGTTTTGCTTTGCTCTCAGTTTCTATGTAAATTTCAGAATGGTAAACACACAGAGATTCCTGCCCACTGGTAAAACATACAGAGATTCCTGCTCACTGGTATTTTATGATTTTAATTTGCTCAAAAGCTCTGAGTTTCATTATATTTTCCCACTTGGTGCATGGGATTTTTACAGTTAACAGATGTTCACTTAATAGAGCCTCCTAGTGAGCAAATCAGTTTTTTCCCTCTGGTATTCATGTAACTTTCTAGTCCTGCAGTAGCTGTTTCTGGCGCCTGCCAAGTCATCTGGCAGTAGAAGCTCAAATCAAAAAGTGCAGCAGCTCTTTGTGAATCTGTGTTCTCCTTCCTTCAGTCCTGCTCATTCCAACTTAACTCCTTCCTCATTAATGCCATGTGTGAAAGCCTGCAGGGGGAAAGCACCAATTTCAGAAGCCAGGCAGCTTTCACTCACAGATAAAAAGACATTCTGCACCCAAAAAATACAGTCTAGGTCTCTGGCCATTGTGAATGCCAAAATTTTTAGTGCACTCAGAATGTTAAAAGAAGAGTTTTCCAAACTGTCCCAGACCAATCTTCAACTAATGAGTTGTTTGGAGTATTTTACTCAAATACATCTCAGGACATTAAACCGAGCCATAACTGCAGCAAGGTCTCTGTCCCAGAATTCCTCACTTATCTGATTATAAGTCTGTGGGTTTCTGCAAACCTGTATATCACGGGTTCCCTTCAGGTTACAAACACCACCTGCATTAATCACTTTCTCATCACTGGGAACAATATCCAACACATTCAATTTCAGGAAGAGAGGTTTATTTGGATCATAATTTCAGAAGATTTAGTGTATATTTGGCTGACTCCAGGGCAGAAATATTAGGATATGAAGGTTATGGTGGACAAATGTTCGCTCAACCCCTGGCAGCCAGGAAGCAGAGAGAAAAAAAGAGCTTATCACAAGAATATTCTCCTCCAGGTCATATCCGCAGTACCCACCGTGCCCCCATTTTCCCAACAGCACATCAGCTACAAACTCATCAATGAGTTAATCCACTGATGAACATAGTATTCCCATGATCCGATCACCTAAAAGTCCTCCCTCTGAACATGTGAGATCTACACAATAATCACTGTATCAAATCAGCTTTCCTGTCACTGAGTTACAATAACTGACATTCACAACTTAAGGAGAGGTTTAATTTGGCTCACAATTTTGAAGAGTTTAGTTCATAACTGGGTAGCTCTAAGCCAGGAACATCACAACAAAAGACCAAAGATGTGAGTTCACGGCAACTTGGAAGCACAGAAGTGGAACATGCCAGAGAGAGAGAGGCAAGAGAACATATATAGTACCTAAAGCCATAGCTCTAGGACCAATTCAGACATACCCAGTCCTATTCTTTATTAATCGTCTAGGCATTTCTTAATGCAGTATAATTGACATAGTAGAACTAATGGTCAAAATCCATACTTTGTGAATTTCATGCTTAAACACTTCTTCAATCTTAATATCTGAAATAAAACAATACGAAGCTTGTAATTCTACCCAATATAATACTAAGTATCCCACGCACAGTCCAAAATGCAGTCTTTTCCCTAAAATGTCAATAATTACAGTATTTTTCAAATTTCAAGTCCAAGTCTCTTCTGAGACTCAATTCTTGTCACGGCCCTTAATCTCAGTCTGGGGCAAAATCTCTGGACATGATAAAAATGGAGACAAACTTTCCACCAAGCCCTAACATACATAATCTAGAGTCCAGCAGCAATGCAATCCTTCTGCCTGGCAGAAACCTTCCAAGCCTAATCTTTACCTGTTTTTGGTCTCCTGAGCTCTGACCAGAATCTCCCATACAGAACAGTCTAAGGCATTCCAGCTGTACCCTTTCAGATGACATCTCTGAACCTTTCCCAACTCTTCTCAGGAGCCATTCCCAAAAGCTCTTAAACCACATGGTCAGGTATAGTCACAGCAATGATCCCTCTCCTATTTTGGTTACTTTTCTCTTATGCTGAGACAAAAAACCCAATGCCCAGAATTAAGGAAGAAAAGGATTATTTAGCTCACAGTTTGTGGAGGTTTCAATTCCTAATAAGTTGGCTCCAACACATGTTGACATGGCTGAGGGCAACAATTCAAAATGGCAGAAGATAGAAAGAGCAACAAGAGCAAACAAAAAAAGGAGAACAAGCCTCTTTTCCTCCTTTATATTGTAAACAGGCTGTCCACCCTAGAGTGGGTATAGGGTGTAGCACTCACACTATTTTCATTTCCTTCTCTTATATAGGCTCAGGACATTTACAAAGTGAAGACCCTGGCCGCCTGCTGAATCAACATTGTGTCATTACAACATCATAGGGCACAAACAGTTACCCTAGGACGTGTCCTCTACACCCTAGGACGTGTCCTCTACACACTAGGATGTTGAACTGCTGAATCAGTTACACTTCTAAACCTCTCAGGTTGACACAATGTATCAACCATTACAACCATCATGACCTCAAACACACAAAGACAGGGCCACCCAAGGTCACACCTCGGTGACCACTCATACATACCTAGGAACATACTTTACTAAGCTGCTAGGCATTTCTTGAGCCAATGAAGTTGACATCTCATGACTAAGGTTCACAATCACCTAAAATTTGAGAAGCCAGCCTCCCACCTGTACTTCCATTTGATATAGGACACTAAGAAATACCTATCGTTTGAGACCATCTGGAACCCAAACTTTATCATAAGTAGCAAAATATAGGGCACATTTCTTTATGACGCAATGAAAGGTCCAGGCTTACCAGACGTTCCTATGATTATCTCTTGGTAAAATTACTAAATTAGGATTTATGACAAGTTTAATTTTAGAAAAGGAGTTTGGAATAATTGGTAATGTCTTTTTCTTCTTGAAGACTCCTAAACATCATGAGCTAAACATCATATTTGTTACTTATCATGAGATGACTTTTCAATATAAGTTTTTCCAGTTCCATTATCTGAAATTTTAATACCCTGACCAGTTTGCTAGGATGCTTGTGGCATTTATGACCTGTCAGCAAAGCATTCCTCAAGACTCAGCTAAATTTTTCTTCCTTCATGAACTTCCTGATCGCCACCATTTATCCTCAACTGAATTAATATTTCTTCTTGTAGCTAAGAAATATTTTCCAAGCATACTATTAAATAGGTAGGTAAGATGAGTGCATTAGCCATTAAGATACTCATCTAATCTCTTATCAATGTAGTCTCAGTTTAGTACCCTAGAGCCTGAAATTAAACACAAGAGACCAGTTCCTCATCAGATGCATTTTCTACTGTTTCAGTTGCAATGTATTTTATTACAATTCTTTTACTTTTCTTCTTCTTTTTCACTATCCCTATATGACTAATAATTTTGAGGTTTATTGAACATCTTTTACATAATATGTATATTATATGTGTTGTGTCACATTTTAAGCAATATAGAGCACAGTCAGGCTTATGAGCAAAAGCCTTTTAATTAGACTGAGTTGCAAACAAAACATTGTTTTGCCTCTCATAAGCTGGATCACCTCAGAGGAAGTGAATTAACATCTCAGAGTCTCAGTTTCCCTAAGATGAAAATGTAAAATAAAATAGGACCTATCATGCAGGGTTGTTAGGAGGACTAAATTAGAACAGTTATCAAAAAGAGATGGTAGGGTACCTAACACAGAACAAGTGTTTAGTCAATATCAGAAAAGATGACAATAATAGATGTTCAGAAAAACATTCTTCAGGAAAGAATACAACTCTACCCAGAATAGTGAAGTCTCTCACAGTTACTCCTGCAATAACAAGTGTTTCTGCAGTAGATTAACCATGAACTTGGCAATAACAAGCTGGTAACCCTGGTCAGCAACAAACCTCGAGGTACTTACTAACACTGTGGAGGCATTGAAATGTCATTTAGTTCTTAATTGAGAACAAGTTAGTGGCCCAAGAATTATAAAGAACTCCATTTATGTGCATCCAACTGATCAATATTCACTCAGCATGCTTCAGCTCCTAGGGTCTCAGAGGAATAAAATAGTCAGTCAGCAGCAAATTTTGTTGTGATGGTGGTAGTATTTTTTTCTAAATTATTCGCCTTCTTGAAAAGCAATTTGATAAATGTTTATTTCTTCATAATACATTCTAACAACCACTGATTTGTGACCCTCACTGTGGACTGAATTTAAATTGTGAGGAGGTAAAGGCTTCACAAAAACACCAAGACAGGGCCACAGACAAGCGCAGGGGTTGTTTCTTTCTTGCTCACAGAGAATGTAGTAGCCTCCCACAGCATGAGGGCACTAATTGAATTTAAGAGACGTAATAAGTGAGAAGCACACACAAGCTAAACCTTCAGTGTGAACACCAACACTGCAGGGTTGGCATGTGATCTGGTGGTACAGAACAAGGGGACAGCTCGACGGCCAGGCTAGAAAGACCAAGACGTAGAGTTCTGCTGATGAGTGGTCTATGTAAGGGAACAGGGGGGAGGCTGGGATAAGGTGGAATTCTAAGTGAGGGCTGGCATCAGAAAGGCCTCTGACCAGGAGGCCACAGCCACTAACATGACAGAATACATACAGGGTTATATTCCTCTGGCTGCCTCTTCTGAATAACAGCTTCACCTCCACTACTCTTTAAATGGTTCCCAGTTGGAATCAGAGGAAATGGTGCTTTGGGGTAGATGGGTAGGAGAGTGAGGTACTCAGAAGCTCCTTCTTCTCAATCATCTTGATCTCTGCCATGGTAACTCACTGCGGCTTTTTCACTGTATCTTTTGAACTGTATCTTCAAACAGTTAAGAGGATTCAAATTAAGAAGAACTGAACCTCTGTGCCAGGAGCAGCAGGACAGAGCATTATTTTGCTTCACAGGAGAGAAATACAAGGTTTCATGCTTGCCACTTGGCATCTGTCTTTGCTATGCAATCATGCGGATGGAAATTCTCCCTCCATAAAGACCCCCTCATGCCTACACACTGGTCCTGCCTGCAGCATGAAGCAAATTGCTCAAATTTAGCTTGGTTGAGATGATCAAATTTAAAACAATTCCACACATTTCCAACACAGAGTTCTTGAAAAGGATTCATGGCAAGTACTGAAATGTAATTGGTTCTAAGTATTCAGACTTCTTTTGACAATCATTTTTTTTGTATAGCACTTTTAAAATACTTCAGTCAGATTTATTCCTGAGCTAACTAGGTTTGTGAGCTTTTGTACAAATGGGTACTGCTTCACTGATAGCCTCTGGACATTTGGTGGTTCAGATTTTAAATAGGGATGTGTTGTGTTTCAGATATGTTTAACTGTGTTCCTCTAAAGTTTGCCCCTCCTTGTGGTGACAATGGCATAGAGCCTTTCAGAAGTGGGACTTATAGGAGCTTCTTGGGTTCATTGGAATGTGCCCTTGAAGACACCTGGGGTCACAATGTCTCCCTGGCTTCCCATCTTGAGATGTGACTTCTTCCTCACATAGGTGCTCCCACCATGCTGTGACACAGCCAAGACAACCCTCACCAGAGTTGAACCATGGTAACAACCATGACCCTTACCTTCTGTTAAGGTTTAGGTCAAGAATGTGCTCCAAATGTTTCCTGTATTCAGAGCTGAGCTTCTAGAAAGTGATTGGACCATGAGCCATCTGTGGGGATACAGAGTATCTCCCTCCTCAACCCCTGCCCTCACCCTCTGCTTCCTGGTTGCCAGGGAATATGCTACTGTTTTCCACCCCGTGCCCTGCACCGTACTGTTTCTTCCCTGGAGCCTGCCAGTCATGAACTAGAACTTCTGGAACTGTGAGCCAAAATAAACTTCTCTTCCTTTAATTTGACAGTATAAGGGAATGTGTCTTAGCAACAAGGAAAGTGACCAATGCAACTTGCAAAGCCAAGAGCTAAAAAAAAATTTTTTCCTTAAAATGATACCTGACTTGGGTATTTTGTTATTAAAAAAAGGATTAATACAGGACTGAAATATAAATATCTATAGAAGTGAGGAGAAATAAGTAAGAAAAACCAGCCATTTCCAGGAAGAATAGATGGTGGGAATGTGACAGTTTCAGAGCTTGGGTTCTTATTCAGTTACAGAAAAATCACTTCACCAGGAAATGAAGTCTTAAAATTGCCAGCTCTTTCAGTTTTGCCAGAGAATTGCCAAGTGCTTTTCATTTTTTTTAAGAGAAGCTGAAAATCTGGATCTCGTGTAGAATCAGATGGCAACAAATTCCATAAAAATGAAACAAACACAATGTGAGCTAATACAGGCAGCTGCAGTTGTGATTCTTAACCAGTATCATTTTCTTCCAAGTTCATAATGATTTGCACTAGGCTGTATTAGACTGCAACAAAAAATTAAAACAAACACATAGTAACTCAGCACAACAAAAGGTTTTTTCTTGCTTGTATAACAGTCAAAATCTGTTCCAAATCACCGGGCTTGGGTGGAGAGGAAGGGAGGAAGAGGCAGGAAAGTCCTGCTCCACACAGCCATTTGGAGAGCAGGGTAAGTGGCTCTGCTAACTTCATCATAAATCAAATGTCCAAGATCACTGGTCGAATTTCAGCTCCTTCTTTCCATTCCATTATATGGAGCCAATGGAATGAGAGGGAAGGTGGTAATAAAAAATAAAACCAACTTTCCCCTAGCATAACATTTCTATGAGGAGAATTCTCTAAGAGAATTTAGAAAGAAGTTGGCCTCTTGTATCAGAGCTTCTTTTTCATTTTTGAAAGTGACAAGTCATAGACTTTACGATAGTCCCAGGTTTGTCATAGCATATATGCACCATTCTCCACTTTTAGATGAAAAACAGGGAGTGACTAGTGGTTGCTAATTATGGTCATTATTTCATAAACATCACAGGTCTTTAGAGCCAGAAGCACACTTAAAGCTGTTTCTCTGTCTCACAAGGTAAAGACAACCATTTATCTATGATCATACAATGCATTGGATAAAGATGTACAACTAGAAAAATCTCAAATCATTGTTTTCTTCACTACTTTATATATTGTTCAACCCATCATGTAAAATATTTTTTCCAAGTCAGACTTAAAAGTATTATCAAATACCAATGACAAAAAGAAAGAACAGGAGAAATGTGGACATCTGGCCCTTTTAGCATGTTGATACCTTTTCATTCTTCTGATAGCAACATCACCCTGATTTTACTTAAGCAACAACCGGTTCTAAGAACTGGATGTTGTTTGCCTCGATCCCTCCCCAGCACAAGCCGAGGCAGATGCCTCTATTCCAGCCAATCAAAGCATTCCTAGTTGGCCACCTGTCTGACTCAGGGATAATCATGTTTCAAGATGGCAACTGACTCAGGTACTGAGACTTTTGTTAGATTATTTGGCAAAACAAAGATTTCTTCTGGACTTGAAGATGAAAAAGAAAACATAGGAACTACTGGTTCTATGGAGTAGAAAAGGTCTATTGTCTCAAAAATTAGATGTAGAAGACAGCAGAGTCCCCTGAACATCCTAGCTTCTAGTCACATCATTTGTGCTTCTGGATTTAGCTGCGAGGGATGTCAAATCCTTTTTGTTGTTGTTTAAGTCAAGATGAGCTGGATGATATAAAGCACTACTAACAGAAAATTTATTATGAAAAATCAGCTAGCACATCCCCAAGGGTTAGAAAATCAAAACCAATAACTTATTTTCCTGCTGGTGAAGGAAGCTACAAAACTTTTAGGAAGGAGATACAAATTAGTCATAGTAGTAAGTGTTCCAATCTGTTAATACATAAAAATTTCACAAGTCTTTAAGATTTATGTTACTATCATTCTCATTTTACAGACACAAAAATTAATTTACTGCCCAAAATCACAAAATAAGCAGGAGGTAGAAACAGTCAAATCTACCTACTATGGAATTTACGGGTGTAGTCTTCACACCTGCTGCTATAATTTCTTGGAAGATATTTCTTCACAGACAATATCTGTATGAAAAAGTGGTAATAGACTTCCTATAGCATGATGCACAAGATATTCCTAATTTATGGACATATTTTAATGATAATACTCTTCCACATTCAGGATTTTATCTAGTCTGAAGATAAGAAAAATAAAGTAGACGTCATTGCTAGCCTCTATGCCACCTTTGGGCAAATGCAGACCTGTTTCAGCACTAATGATTTATGCCAGTGACAGCAAACCTTTTAGAGCTTTCAATGATTCCAACAGACTAGTGCAGCACACGTGCCTTAGGTTCGCCACCCACTTCTCTGGGCAGTGCCTCAGCTGTACAACCAGACACAACACCCCTACTTATCACCCATGTTGGTTGGATGATTGCTCATGATAAGATACCTGGGATGAGACAAAACCAGAACCAGAAACAAAGTCTCCAGATATGCTAGATCCCTCTCCTCATTCTACTGTTGCACATTTACTCTCAGCGCTGCAAATACTTGCATTAGACTTTCACCCTACCCAAGTGCAAGGAGTAAAGGCAGCAAATGGTGAAGAACAGATCCAGTGTTTTGCATCTGGCTTTAGTCCCATTTTTGCTTTTGCCATGGTTTTGAGAATGTTGATTACATTTCTAAGCATTTACTTGCTCTTGTGTAAAGTGGAAAACTTCACTGGGTTGTTTGCATAGTGACTGACTCAGAGCAAGTACCAAATACCTGACAGATTTCCCTCTTCCACCTCTGCCTCCCCTCAGGTTCCTGGCTCAGCTACTCTTTCAGAATAGGGCACACACTTTTAAAGTAGCCAGCAGGAGTCTCCACCACTCCATATTCTGATTAATGAGCACATACAAAGCTCAGTGGAGTTGGGGTGAGACGCTTTGTTACACCAAAGTCATTCCTTTCTTCCCTCATTTATATTTTAGAAGTTCCAAACCAGACACTACACATCTAGTTTGTTCCCACAGGACACAGGTGACCTACACCTGTGAAATGAGACTCTCAGTGACAAGTTTACCAGTGATGCAATGACAATGATGAGTGAGAGAAGAAAAAGGCACTTATCTGACATTATAGGGCAGATGGGAGAGGACATGGAATAACAAAAACTACTTTTGAAGCATGCAGATGAAGTAATAGAGATATTCAAGAACCTGGTTAGATGCCTATTTGTATATATATAACTAAAGAAAAAAATACCTTCTCAAAGCTCAGGGTGTCAAATAATGGTTACTGCTTTCTTTAACCAAACCTTTGAAAACAGAATGCAATCCTTTTTCGGGGCCAAACAATCTTCACTATTTTCCCTTTTAGCACTTACTGTGTGATTTCCATACAAAGAACAGAAGGTTGTCCCTGGTCCTTCTGAGGCTTATGCTTAGATGGCAAAAAAAAAAAAAAAAAAAAAAAAACCAGCAACAAGAAAGGAAGAGAAATAAGGGAATATTTTTGGTTTTCAGACTTGATAAACTCAAGGCTATGAAAGATATAGGGTAGAAAATTCATTCAAATCTCTACTCTTTTCACTTCAACCAATCACCAAGTCCCATCTTCTTCCCTTGCTCCCTCTCTTTCTGACTCACTTCCCTTTACCACTCACCTCCCTCCCCATCTCTAGTCTCAACTTTTCCTCTGTAGGCTCCAGCCTGGCTCTTACTCTTCTGATTTTGGATTAATAACTCTTAAATGCAAATTTAATCAAGTAACTTTCCCTGCTTAAGCCACTTCAATGATGCCCTCATAGCGACGAGGATAAAATCACAAGTACATTAAGTGATACAAGAGTCCTTTGCGCTCTGCCTGAATCTTCAAGATCTCCTACCTCTAGCCTTTGCCATTTATTCTCTTCTCTTTGCCCAGAATGGCTCCATTTCCATTCATTTCATTATAGCTGAGGATTCCTGTTTAGATTTACCTTGAGATACTATCTTTTCCAGGAATCCTTCTTCAACCCTTTGTAAGACAGACAGACAAAGAAATGGACATCACACATTTAGTAGGTTATTCCACCTGGGCAGTTCCATAGCCTCTGGTATTTACCTGAATCATGATATCTTATTGGGCTCTCCGTTTGCTACCCTGTTTCTCCACTAGATTTAAGGCTCCCTGGGACTGAAACACTCCCTACTGTAGATTTCCAGGGCTCGGCAGAGACCTTAGAATACAGTAGATACTCAGAACATTCACATGAATTGAGTGAGCAGGCTGGGAATGGTAAAAGTGAGGTGAAGAAGGGGATGGAACTCTAAATCAATATTACAGGAATTAAAGTAGGCAAATGGAATGGAGGTACACATTTCACTAGTTTTGATAATCAACAGAATGTATTAATATATAAACACCCCTTGTGGTTGACACAAGAAGAGACTATTACTGAGCATGTTCCAATTTAAAGGTAATCTTTATATAAAATAGACTTGGGGGGGATGAAAGAAAGGAAAATTTATTCTAGGTTAGATCGTTCCATTTTAGTTTGTTCACTCTGCCAATCAGCAAGATATTTAAAACTTCAGCTGGGGAAAAAAAGACCCTAGGTAATTTGTTGCCAAAATATTGAGTGCTGTATTGAATTAAAATGAAGTGCATGCCTCTCCTAGGAGAAATTCTCCTCTATAAATGAGGCCCAGATGTCTTAACCCGACCCTTTATATTTCCCCATCTTGTTCTCCTTTCATGTCTCTTTCTTGTTATTATTCTTTTCTATACTACTTTTTCCAGTCTGATGAATGCTTAATATTCCCAGATTTACCACAGTTTCATTTTTATCTCTCTGCCTTTCACATTTTGTAACTTTTTCCAGAATATCCTTTTCCTTTCCTGAGCTGGTAAATTCATTCATTATGCTAAGTTCAAATTCCTATATCTCTAGTGAAGCCATTTCCATCCTTTCAAAAGATGTTCTAATTCTCCCATCTCCATTCTCTCACAGCAACCGATCTTCTAATAATTTCTGAAAAGTATTAGCTTTACTGACTGTCAGGAGGTCACGTGAGGACCAAAGGTTTTTGTTTCCAATAAGTTAGGAAATATCTGTCTCAAGATGTAGCATTTCTGAGGTCTTACATGTAAAATTTAAAAGGGGATTGTGGCTTGATATATTTTCCAAACTTATATAGCTATGAATTTTTTAAAGACAGGGCCTTGTTAATGTATTTTAGGCTGACTAAAACCCAGTCTCACAATGTAAACCAGGCTGGACTTGAACTTGTGGCATCCTCCGGTCTTATCCTCCTTAGTGCAGGGATTACAAATGTGTGCCACCATCTGGGTTTGAAAATTCTTTTAATCAGGAATAATTTGTGGGGCTAATGTTCTTCAGAGCATTTTGCAAAATGTGTCTTATTTTGTGGTTATTTATAAAGCAATAACCCCAAAGACTGTTTACACCTTCAGAAAACTAATTTCTCATTTGCCCCTGCAACTTCAATAGTTAGTACATAGTAGGTTGTCAATTATGTCTATAAATTGATTTAATTTTTAAAAGAAGGATACTAGAAAATGGTAATAGAGATTATCAGTCCCATGTACCTCTCATGACAGAGCAATATATACCTACACCCACCCACCTACCTGCAAAATCAGGGCAATGTGATTTAATTACAAGTCACAGAAATATTAATCCTTAGAAAAGTGAAATGTCTGGGTAATGTAGGCACATGCTAAAGTGTATGGGTGATGGATTTGATGGAAATGATGCAAATCCAGGACAAAGGAGAAAAGAATGAGTAATTGTATGTTCCTGAGGCACAAATATTCTCTTTGTGTCCTTCTTTTAGCACTGAAACATTGTTCTTCTTCCCATTTCTCTCACTGAAATTCCTTACTCAGAATTACAGAAACCATGGCCGAACTAAGCACCCTTATTAGAAAGTGTGTTCTCTCGGTGCCTGTTTAATAACATCGTGTAACGTCTCTATGTGGGGCTGGAACGTCACTCAGTGTTAGAGCGCTTGACTAGCAGGTACAGGACCATGGGTTGCACGGGTTATGAGCCCATGCTTAGGATTCATCAGGCAGAAGGATGATAGATCCACTATCTGACAACAATTCTGATGGTCCCAGTAGTCTGTGACCTAGATACATTAACCAAATTGGAGCTAGAACTGTTTAAATGGACCAACCGAAGAAAAGAGCTACCACTCCCTTAGTTAAACATGGCTCAAGCCTTAGGAAAATAACATTTTCTTGTTGCTTTGGTTGCTGTTGCTGTTGATGGTGATGATGTTGTGCAGAGAGCAGGGTCTTCTTTTCTCTTTTGGCTTCAAGCATCTCACCCTTACTGTGAAGGAAGAGCTTTTCAAAACACAAAGCAGAGTGACGCAGGGAATATAGACTTAGCTTACTGAAGTGGAAAGATGCTGAGCTTGCCCTTAAAATGCAAATACACAAACCCTTTTAAAACCCCTAGGAGCTAGGTAACAAGAGAAACATCGGTCTGAGAGGTGACTACGTCATGTCCTTATTTCATGTTTTTTCACTAGTGAAGGAAATATCATTTGACCCCAACAGTACTCATAAAATCTAGGTAAACTAAATTTGTATAATCTACATCCATCTAATATTACTTAATATTTATGTTTTCCACCACACTAGGAACAATTATGGAACAACCATTTATATTCTGCTTTCTTAGATTGTTTTCCTAAATCTTTCTAGTCATCACTGGAGCAGAGTTTAATTTTTTCAGAGATAGAAAGAAAAATGAAGAATTAAAGTTGTAATTAGAAAAATTGCTTCAATCAGAATTGCACTTCAAGATGCTTCAATGGATGGGCTAAATAAGTTCAGGCATCCATTAGTTTCCAAATTGAATTAAAATATATTGAGTGCTAATTCAAAACTCTAAAGGCAGCCAGCTGAAATAGAATGGGAATCATCTGGCTCTAAAAGAGTAGCACACACACAACATAAAGCGAGAAAAGATTATGGCATTTTTGCTGACCTGAAAGAAACAAAAAAAGAGAAACCTTTAAAAACCACTAGTAATTTATTATGGCCCATTATACTAATACTGCTGTTTACTGGAAGCCTGCATAATAGAGATCCTGTTTGACTCCACACATCACAGTAGCACAGTTCTCACCCTTCTCTTCACCCCTTCCCACAGGAAGTCCTTTTCTTCTGCCACTTGCTGTGTGCAGCAGAGATGACCTGTGGTAACTGCTGAAGACATTTTCACCCATATTTTTTAGCAAATGTAATTTCCTTTTGATGCTGCCATGTCCTTTTCCCGCCCTGCTGTGACAGTGAACTCTAATAATCATGCGACTAACGTTCAGATAGAGATCAACTAATGCAGCCGGCTGTATCACAACTTTTGACTTTCAACGTTGTACTTACTTGGGTGCACATATTACCATTTGAGGAAATGAAAAACATTTTTTTCTCTAACGAAAATAGCTTTTGGCTTGGGGTGAGGTTGGCAGAATTGTCCTGAGTTTTTTTTTAAAAAATTTTTTCTTATAATTTGTCTCTAACTAAAGTCCTTAAAAAGCAAAAGAGGGAATGCTTTTCTCTAACATATTTTCTAAATACTAATTAACACAATTTGGAAGAAATGATCCCTGTTGTTAAGATTGTCATAGAAATATTCTGAATCTTTGATTTCTGAAGGAAGAGAAGGAGGTAAAGAAAAGAGGGGGAGATAAAGGTTGCAGGGCAAATTATATCAGATGTTTGTGGAACAGAACAATTATTTGTCGTGCTTATGAATTCTGAGAGTCAGAAGTTGAGACAGGGCACAGAAGAAATGGCTGGTCTCCGTTGCCCATGGCTGGGACCTCTTCAGGCAGACCCAAAAGCTGGAGTCCAGAAGCTTCTGAGAGCACAGTCATGTGCATTGCCATCAGTGCTGGGTTTTGGCCAAAGCTATTGTCAGGTAAAATATACAGCCTGTGCTTCCTCATATCCTGACAATTTGGAACTAATGTCAGGTCCCCCAAAAGACCACATGGAGCATGGTATTTGTGATTATTACTCATTCGGGATTAACACCTCAGTGGACACCAGCCCAGACAAAGAATGTATGGTGTGAGTCCAGGTCACCTCCACCCTGTGTCCTCGAGGTGGAAGAAGGAAAGATGCCTAAGAAGAAAACATAAACTTGGCAAGTTGTTTAACTTTTACCGATTTACCCTTAAAACACTCTTTTATGCCCAAAGAGTTTAAACTTTGTTTAAACATAATATTTAAATATTTTCTGTTTCTCACCTGAAAAGAGAATCCAAGAATAAGGTTCACTCAATTCAAAAAATCATAAAAAGAGCCAGTTTATTTTTATGTCTGATTTGTTAAACAAGTGAGTTTGCAATATGTTAACAAGAAAGCTTTTCCTTTTACCATGAGTTCTTTGAGGTGATGAGTTGCAATTTTTTCCATTAATTTAATCTTTTTTAAAAATATCTACCATAAGCAAGGCATTTGAGGAGACACTGAAAATACAGAAATGAATGACATCGTTCCTGCCCTCTGGGATCTCAGCATCTGTCCAACAAAAAGAAACTGATTTCACTAGGGATCATTCATGGGTCCACTCAAAAAGTAGGACCCTTGCCTATTGTTTAAACACAGTAGATGGAAAGAAGTGAGGAAGGAATGCGAGAATCAGTGAAGTTGTATAAAAACTAGGAAATGTGCCCAATTCATAGACATTTCATTACTATCCTTTTAGCTCAGTTTATTAACACAGACCAAAGGTAAAGTCCAAACAGAATATTTATTTCCTTAGTGTCCTAAGCACTGTACATGGAAAACCCTCTCCCTCAAAACTATAAGATACATCACTACTTTCATTTAGCCATTATCTTGAAAATGCACAGAGATCGGATTTATTCACAAGTGGCACTCACCATTACTACAGTGAACAACCTGATTGTTTTCTGGCTTCCCACTGTGGTTCTGTTCCACTAGGTTACCATGCAGCTGGGGAGATGGGAGCGGTCACCTGTAAAGCTTTTGGAGCTCTGGATATACCATGTTTCACCAAATAAAGATATCACCAATTAAAGGATAACTCATTATTTTCTTTACTTTTAACAAATACAAATAGTACCAAATCATTTCTAACATTATGCTAAGAAATTTTCAAATGTAGTTCATATCCAAAATTTAGACCTTTAAAATTATGAAAATAATCCCCCCTTACAATCAAGGAGATATGGTACCAGATGAGAAACCCTTAGAGATCACCATGGAGAAATGATGAATTCTTGAATGAGTGAGAGAGGCCTTCCCACAGGTTTAAGATCAAACTCACTGCCACAGCACACAAAGCCCTATATAATTTGATTTGAAGCTACTACTCTGGGTTGTCCTGAGCCACTATATCCACCATTCACTCCACTCCAGTCTCCCTGGCCTTCCTGGCTACAGTGTAAATATGATAAACACATTCCAAAAAGCATATTAAAAAATGCTTGAAATCACTAAGCATCAAAATAGGCAAACTAAAACCACAAGGCGCTATCATCTCACATCAAGTGAAATGGTTACTGTTAAAAAAAAATAAAACAATTGCTGGTAAGGATATAGAAGAAAGGGAACCCTTGTTCACATAGGTAGAGATGAAAATCAGTACAACCAGTAGAGAAAACAGCATGGATTTTCCACAAAATATTAAAACTGCAACTACCATATGACCTAGCAGGGTATGTATCCAAAGGAAATAAGCATATGAAAGAGAGGCCTGTCCTTCTTACACTGCAGCAGTACTCACAAGGACCAATGTGCGGAACAAACCTCAGTGTCTATCAGTGAATGAATGAACAAAGAAATTATCATGTATTTAGGCAGTGGAATATTATTTGGCTTAAAAAGAAAATCTCATTGATTGTGACAACGTGAATGAACCTGGAGGATATTACATTAAGCAAAATTAACCAGGCAGAGAATAGCAAATACCACATGATCTCTCTTACATGGAAAATTCAAAAATGTTGAGCCCATCAAAGTAGAGAGTAGAATGGTTACTACTGGAATGGGGTGGGAATTGAGAAGATGTTGGTCAAATGACACAAAATTTGATAAAGGAATCACTTGAAGGTCTCTATTGTACAACATGGTAATAGTTAATGGTAGTAACATGCTATAGTTGATACTGATACATAGTTACTTCTCTGTATCCATGGGGAACTGGATCAGGACCCCTGTCAATCCAAATCTTCAGATTTTCAAGTCTTTTATATAAAATGACAATATTTGCATATAATTGACACACATGTTCTCATATATTTAAATCATTTCTTGATTACTTTTCATAGCCAGTAGAATGTAAGTGCTATGTAAAAGGTTGTTATACTTTCAAAAAAAAGAGACACTACAATACCCAGTGCTGATTCCATAATGTCATGATGTGAAGTCCAGCAAAACTATCACTTTTTGTTCAAAGTGATCTTAGCTTGCTTTGCCTTGTCTAAGTTCAACACACATGAAAGTATGGACAGCTGTTTTGAGGAGAATGCGAGACATTATGACAGCCATTCACGGCTTCCCTAATATCTGGTCTTGAAGACCTGTAATGCCCTCCTCGTCCTGCTCAGATCAATTCCATACTAGGTTGTTTCATGTGAATTCCCTATATTTGACAATATGGACAACTATTTGGAAGAAAACAAAAGTCAATATGATAGAGAGTGAATATCTCCAATTGTCTAGCTTTGAAATTTATGTCTTACATTGCTTTCTTGTGATCTGCTTTGCTCTGTTTTGTTGTATTTAATTTTACCCTATTGATATAATTGCA
Source organism: Dolichotis patagonum (assembly GCA_004027295.1). Taxonomy (NCBI): domain Eukaryota; kingdom Metazoa; phylum Chordata; class Mammalia; order Rodentia; family Caviidae; genus Dolichotis; species Dolichotis patagonum. Next base: position 21,550 of record PVJX010030974.1, read on the forward strand.
TGTATATTTGAGTGGGTAAGATGGATGACCATATTG
>PVJX010030975.1:0-21589 GCA_004027295.1 Dolichotis patagonum
AGGAGCCCCGAGAGTAGCTTTGGGAAGACCTGTGATGAGTCTCCTGGTGAACACACCCACATATCTCAGGAAAGACAAGGATTTCTCCAGAAGGCCAACGCTCCTTGACAGTGTTGTTTTTGTTCCCAAGCAGGTAGTAAATAGATATGCATGTTTATTAGCAAGAAGAATAACATGCAGAGTTTCTCCAGGAAGATACTAAGGTAACCCAGCAGTAACAATCCAGTGCAAGCCTCAATCAGTTTCTCATGCTAAACTTGTACAAACACTGGTATACCTCAAGAGCTTGCTCTGTGATGTCTTGGTTGGTGGAAATACCAGTATCATCCACCATGAAGTGGTTGTTGAATCACAGTGTTTTCCTCACTCTTTCCATTCCAGCTTGTCCCACCTCGTACCGCAGATCCTCAGGCCCTCCTGGTAGCTCTTTGTCTTCCAGGGAAGTAGGCTAGGAGAAGAAATCAAATCTTCCACTGGAAAGAGCACAGACTTGTTTCCCTGCAATGGTTGTGGGACTGTCAACCCTGCCTGACTCTAACAAGGGGGACTTGAGGGTGTAGGGTCCTCAGTAGGAGCTGCTGTGTGGCACTTGCAGTCCATGGATATGGCATAAGGACCTGAGGGTCATGTCCACAAACAAGCTCCTCCACCCCAACAAAGCCAGGCAGGAGTAGGACAAAGGTGCAAAGGCAGATGAGGCCAAGGCGAGACCCTCTAGGCAGGGAGAGGGAGCTGTGCTGGCAACCCAAGAAGCTTGTACAGAATGCAGAAGCCCAGATATGTAATCCAAGAGCATTTAGAGGGATCCAGGAAGCAACCTTAGTGTCTCCACTTGTGCCCCATGTTAGCTCCTCACCCCTCCATCTTTGCATGTCACCTTTACATTCATGCCTTTCCTCGTCTGCAGGACCACTATTTATGGGTCTTCAGATTGCCCACTTCACAAAGGCACTATACTGAGAATATCACCAAATATTCCAAATCCCTGGTCCAAATCCTCACTTCCCTGTAAGCGCACAGGCCCATGCATGGATTGCAGGTCTGCAAGCTATGTGTGTGCAGGGACAACAGCTGTGAACCAGTTGTGATGTAAACTTGCCAGGGACATGACACACTCAGTAGAAAAGGTCCAGACACAGTCTGGGGCACCAGCGTGCAGCTGCACCCTCCCCAACCCATGCTCTCCCAGGACTCTGCTTCTTCTTTTAAAGTTTTTGTTGGTATAAATTTTTAATGCATAGTGATTACATTCAGTTTCAGGGTGGATACATACACATATCGAATCATGGTAATTTTTATTCACCCTGCCCCTCTCCCTTCCTCCTCAGGTCCCCTGCTATCGCTACAAGTCTAGCTACCCATTTCTTTCTTTTTTAAAAATTTTTATTTAAAGACAAAAAAAGCAAAGCAAAAAAAGGGTAGAAATAATACAGAATTTCAAAAAAAATAAACAGTAAGAAATCACTAGTTGATAAATTACATATTGTCCTCTTAGAAATAGATGTTCAAGTTACAAAATTAAAGCATACAAAGTGGACATTCAAACAGTGAGACTGCAAAGTTATGTTCAACTATCCAACAAAAAGTAATATGATTATCAATGCTACACACTTAAACACACATGCAGTTATATCCTTTAGAGCACTTTCTTTTCCTCTATTTTAATTGTAATTGTGTAATCTGTGTAATTGTAATAGCAATTACACATTTTGGGTTTTACTACTCCTACATTTCTTACTACTTTTTACACTAGAGACACAATGTGATATTTATAAATATGATTCTTATTTATTTCACTTATGAAGGTAGTCTCAAGTTGCCTCCATTTACCTACAAAGGCCTCAAGATCATCCTTTTTATAGCTGAGTAATACTCCATTGTATAAAAATATCACATCTTTTTCATCCACTCTGTGGTTGATGAGCATTTGAGTTGTTACCAAGAATTAGCTATTACAAATTGTGCTGTTAAAAACATGGGTGCACATATATCACTGTGACATGACCTTTTCAGTTTTTCTGGAAAAATACCCAGGAGGGGAAGTGCAGTGTTGAATGGAACTTCCAATCCTAGTCTTCTGAGAAATCTCCATAGTGATTTCCATAGTGGCTACACCACCTACACTCCCACCAACAGTGGAGCAGTGTTCGTATTCCCCACAGCCTCGCCAACATTTGTTATCCATTGATTTCTTGATGGCAGCCATTCCCTCTGGAGTAAGATGAAATCTCAATGCATTTTAATTTGCATTTCTCGAATGACCAGTGATGGTGAACATTTCTTCATGTATTTATTTGCCATTTGTATATCTTCATCTGAGAAATGTGTGTTCATTTCCAATGCCCATTTTTGGAGAGGGTCTTTGAATTTGGGGGGCTTGATGTATTTTCAATTCTTTATATGTTCTTAATATAAGTCCTTTGTCTGAGGGGTTGCTGGCTAAAATTCTTTCCCATTCTGTGGGTTTTCTTTTCACTCTGTTGGTGATTTCTTTTGAAGTGCAAAAACTTTTCAATAATATGAGATTCCAGTTGTTGAGTCTCTGAAGCATTTCCCGTGCAGTTTGCATTTTGTTCGTGAATTCTCTGCCTACCCCTATGTCTCCAAGACTTCTACCTACATTGTCTATCAGTAGGTTTAGTGTTTCTGTTTTAATGTTTAGGTTTTTGATCCACTTAGACTTTAATTTTGTACATGGTGATAGGCATGGGTCTAGTTTCAGTTTTCAGCATGTGGAGAGCCAATTTTTCCAACACCATTTATTAAAGAGGCTATCCTTCTTCTGGTGAACACATTTAGCCTCTTTGTCAAATATCAGTTGGCCGAGTGTCTTTGTAGTTGTCTTTGCATTTTCTAATCTGTTCCATTGATCCTCAAGTCTATTTCTTTGCCAGTACCATGCTGATTTTATCACTGTGGCTTTGTAGTATAGTTTCAAGTCAGGAATTGAGATGCTTCTTGCCTTGCCTTTGTTGTCCAGAATTGCCTTTGCTATTCTAGGTTTCTTCTGTTTCCAAATGAATTTTAGTAGTGTTTCTCTAGATCTGTGAGGTATGTTAATGGAATTTCAATTGGGATTGCTTTAAATCTGTATAACAGTTTTGGGAGTATGGCCATTTTCACAATGTTGGTTCTTCCTAGCCAAGAGCAAGGAATATCCTTCGATTTTCTAATGTCCTCTTTGATCTCCTTTTTTAGCATAGCATAATTTTCAGCATATAAACTTTTTACATTCTTAGGTTGATTCCTAAGTATCTCTTTTTTTTAAGATGCTATTGTGAAAGGCGATATTTCCATAATTTCTCTCTTGGTGAGTTTTTTCTTTGTGTACAGGAATGCTATTGATTTTTGAGCACTGACTTTGTATCCAGCTACACTGCTGAATTTGTTTATTACCTGTAGTATTCTTTTAATGGAGTTTTCTGGGTCTTCTATATAGAGTATCATGTCATTTGCAAATAGTGATAATTTATCTTCTTCCTTTCCTATCTTTATTCCTTTTATTTCTCTCTCTTGTCTGATTTCCCTGGCTAGTGTTTCCAGAACTATATTGAATAGGAGTGATGATAATGGACATCCTTGTCTTTTTCCTGATTTTAGAGTGAAATTCCTCAGTTCTTTAAGAATGTCTTGGTTATCTTGGTTATTCTTCTATCTCTTCTGTTTGGATGAGGGGTTACTGAGTCTCCCTCAATACTGCATGGTTAATCCACTGCAGTCCCAGGTTCAAGGGGGAGGTATGGGAGCCACAGATCAACACCGCTAGGTCCAGGAGGTGGGTATGTCCCCAATGGCAGTGGTGGGACTGCGGGGGCACACGTGGCTTGAGTTCCTAGGTCCTGAGGTGGGTGGCCAGGACTCCAGAGACAGGAGAGGGGTGGGGTTCTGGTCTGGCAAGCCAGCGCCACTGGCTGGAGTTCCTGGGTTCTGCAAGGTTGTCTGCCGAGAAGGCAGAGTTCGCGGGTGGAGCCCAGATCTAACACAGCCCTGTGAGTGCCGCTGGCTGGAGTTCCTACCTACCCATTTCTTAACACGGATCTTTTATTTTACTCTTCAAATTATGTAAGTTTTAGGTCTCTTATGTTAGAGAAATCATATAATATTTAACCTTTTGTGGCTAACTTATTTTTCTTAGTATTGCAGTCTCAAAATGTATCCATTTTCTTACAAACAACAAAATGTATCCTTGTTTATGACTTAATGGTATATATAATATACATTTTCTTAATTCATTCATCTGTTGATGGGTGTAAAGGTATTTCCATGATTTAGCTATTACAAATCATGCTGGTATAAACATGGGTATGCATGCATCACTATAGTATAATGACTTCCTCTTTCAGGAATATAACCAGGAAAGGTATGACTGGGTCAAATGAAATATCTATGTTATGGTTAATATTTAGATGATAGATACGGTACTAAAGCTTCATGTGATCAGCCAGGTATGGTGGTGCATGCATGGAATCCCAGTACTCAGGAGGATGAGGCAGGAGGATCATTGCAAGTTCAAGATCAGCCTGGGCTACAAAGTGAACTCAAGGCCGGCCTGAACTGCATAGCAAGACCCTGTCTCAGAAAGACCAAAAAAAAAAAAAAAGCCTCATGTGATGATAGGTGGGAACTTTGGAAGGTAATCGCATTATAGAAGTGTTATCGCTAACCTGCTGTTAGGAGGTGGGCCTGGTCACAAGAGGTGGGTCATGACCCAAAAGGTTCTAGCTCCCTCTCCACATTCTCCCTTGGCTCTGCTTCCTGGATGCCATGATACGAGCAGCCTTCCTCCACTGGGCCCCTCTGCCATGCTGTTTTTCCTTTGGAACCCACCAACCATATACTGAAAGCCAAAACAACCCTTTCTTCCTTTAAATTGCAGGTGTCCAGCCCTGTGTCTCAGCAACAAGGAAGTGATTCCTTCTTTCAAGGACTCACCATACTGATTCCCAAAGCAGTTGTACTAGTTTACATTCCCACCTACAATGGTGAAGAGGCTCCTTTTTCCCCACCTCTCCAGCAGTTAGCATTTTTTGAGTCCTTGACCATGACCATTCTTACTGCAGAAAGAAGAAATTTCAGGGTTCTGTTGATTTGTATTTCTCTAATAGTTGAAGATGCTGAACTTTTTCTTTTTCTTTTTTCTTTTTGCATTGCTAGGGATAGAATTCAGGACCTCATACATGCTAGACAAGTGTTCTATCACTAAACTACACCTCCAGCCCTATGCTGAATATTTTTTCAGGTGTTTATTAGCCATTTGTATTTCTTTTTCTGAGAAGTGTCTATTTATTTCAATTCCCATTTTTTATTGGATTTTTTTATGAGAAGTATTTTTTTTTAGTTTTTTATATGGTCTAGATTATAGTCCTTTGTCTGAGGAGCAGCTGACAAGATATTTTCCCCATTCTGTCGACTGTCTCTTTACTCTGTTGGTTGTTTCTCTTGCTGTAAAGAAGTTTTTAATTTGATATAATCACATTTATTTATTCTTGGTATTATTTCTTGTATAACTGGAGTTCTGTTCAGGAAGTCCTAGCATATGCCTATGTCTTTAACAGTTTTACAATTTTTTTCTTCCAACAAATTCAGACTTTCTGCTTTATATATAAGTCTTTGATCCATTTTTATCTTAGTGCAGGGTGAGAAATATGGATCTAGACTCATTTGTCTGTACATGGATAATAAGTTTTCCCAGCACCATTTGTTTAAAAGGCTATCTTTTCTCCAGCATACATTATCAGCTGCTTTGTCGAAAGTCAGATGTCTGGAGGGTTTTTCTGCATGCTCTATTCTATTCCATTGGTCCATATGTCTGTGCTTGTGCTAATACTATGCTGTTTTAACCACTGTAGCTTTGTAGTATAATTTGAAGTGTAAGATCATAATGCCTCCAGTCTTGCTCTTGTTGCCCAGAATCCAGAATCCTGCTTCTGACGCTGTACCTGAATCCATCACCTGAGCCATGAGTGAGGGTCAGCCAAGGGTCTCAGAGTGTGTACTTCTGCATCTGGGATATGGGCTCACAAAGCTCTCCCAGGCAGAGGTGTGACTGCTGAGCATCATTGTTCAATAGAATCTGTGTGAACTTGCTGAATTTTTTGCCTCAGGAAGAACTACATTTAAAAAAATTAGAAACATACCTCGTGCTCCAGCTTAATCCTGAGTGTCTCCTTCCCAGTGTGACTGTGAGTTCATTGAGAACTTGACACTTCTTTGTGCCTCCAACAGCCAGCAGGTAATTTCTCTGCAGTTCTTAGCCTGAATGATAGATAGAAAGAGGGAAAAAGGAACTACAGAGAGAAAAATGAAGGAAAGAAAGAGGGAGGATATAAAAAGAATACTGTATTTGGATAGATGGATACATGGAGTGATGAAGGGGTGGCATGATGGAGTGATGGAGTGATAGGGTGATGGATCAATGGAATGACAGAGTGATAGATTTCTTACACTGGTTAGATGCAGAGACCCATCCTGCTTGCCCCGAATACTCTTTGACCAGTTCTGGCACTCTCTGCTTCTCTCCCACCTCTCTCGCACCCATGCTGTTATCCCCAAAGCCATCCTTACTTTCTAGACTGAAGCATTGTTGAAGTCAATGCACCTCCTTTCCACAACTGCATGTGGGCCTTTGCACATCTTTCTCTCCTTCTTCCGTGGGAGCTGGATCCCCAACCACCGACCCTCCCATAGTCCTGCTATGTGCAACAATGTGCATAGCACTCAAGTGTCAGGAAGTGTGTGAGTCTTCCTCATCCCTCTTCCTAAGTAGTAGGGTACCCACCAGGATTTTGCTACCACTACCTCCCTTCTGGAAGACAGAGTTCCCTCATCTATCCAGCCCAGTTGCCCCAAATCTTACTTGTAGAATCTTCTTTATTCTTTCAGGATGTTTCTTCTCCTGCTCATTCTTAGTGCCTACTGCTATGAGGTTTTTTTAGGTGGCTTAGTCCAAGAAATATTGAAAATTCTCAAGGATCTAAGATATTGACTCTAAAATGGATGAGGGGGTTTCCAAAGGTGACTAATTTTTAAAAAGGTACTTTTTGAGTATCTAATATGTGCTGAGCATTGTCCTGTGGCCTAGAGGGCAGGAGTGAACAAGAGAGACCCCTGTTTTCATGGAACTTCCAGTCCACTAGAAGGATAGAGATAATGAATCAATGCTTCATTCCCCACAGCACCAAGACAATGGCCAAGAAGGGGCCAAAGTGGGGCAGGTTAGCAGTAGAGACTCCATAGCCTAAGTGGCCTCTCTGCAGAAGACTTTAGACTTGAGCCCTGAGTGATGAAGAGGAGATACCAAAAGCAGATGCAAGAGACACATCAGAGGGGTGGACTTGGAGAGTCAGAGGAATAGACAGTAGCCATGTGGCTGGAGCACCATGAGGCATGGAGGAGAAAGGGTAGAAATGAACTCAGGAAGGTGAACAAGGACCTGGTCAAATATCTTCCCAGACAAAACTGCTGACACTTAACCCTAATGGTTACTTTATTATGTTAGTCCAGTTTCTGTTGTAGTGATTTTAAAAGAACTGAGATAAACAACTATAAAGGAGGAAAGATTTACTTTGGTTCATGGTTTCAATCCATAGTCTCTTGGCCCCATCACTTTGAACCTCTGTTAATGCAGAGCATCTTGGCAAGAGTACACTGTAGCACAAAGTAGCTCACCACATGTAGCCAAGAAGCAAAGAAAGAGAGGACGGGGCTGTCCCCTTCAGGGGCAGTCTCCCAGTGGCCTAACCTTCCACTAAGCCCACCTTCAACAGGCTCTGCCTCCTCTCACTAGTTCCCTCAGCTGGGGACCAAGCTTTCAACACAAGGGCTATTGGGGAATTTTAAGATCCAAACTGTAATGCCTGTGTTGAGGGCTTATTGACACTGTGCTAAGAATCTTCCTTAAATTAGTCATTGAGTCATCACAACAGATAGATCTGAGCTGGAAGGCTGGTAGTTAATTTAACAAATACTGACGATGGCATGTATCGAGTGTCCACAAGGGCCACAACATGGGCTGAACTCAGCATGCGGCACCTCACTGGCTCCTCATGACGACCCCGTGAAGGGCAAGCGTGCTTGTTTCTCCCACCGTACAGGTGAGGAAACAGAGATTGGAACACTTCTAGGTTCTCTACCACTTGGACATAAGATCAAACTGACAGTAGGTCACCTGTCTGTGCCATGTGGGTCTCCCTGTACATGTCACCATGCCATTGTCTGTTTACCTTTTAATCTGTCTTGATGTTTGACTTTGGGAAAATGAGGGGCATCATTTCTCCCAGACGCAAACACTGGGGCACGTAAGGATTTTTCTTCTTGTCATGGTTATCTCTCAGGCCCAGGGCAGGAGGAAATAGGGAAGAGGCCTGAGGAGCTGGTGCTGTAAGACAGAGCCCAGTGTTACTCTCCAGCAAGCTGTGTGGCCTTGGGTCTCTCCCAAAGTAGTTTGGTCTTACACACCCTCTTCAGAGAGTCAGCCCAATCTGCTACCACCTTTAAAATGCCTACCACGTGTGAAGAATCGTCTACCTAGGAGCCAAACCTCCTGAGTCACACCGTTTTTATTCTTCTCTGTCACAGCCCAGGCTAAGCCCCATGGACTTCAAAGCAATTTGCCTCAGGGAGCTGTCCCGGGCTCCCCAACAGCCTTAAGGCCAACAAATCATTCAAAACGTTTTTATAACATAAAAATTCAATCCTTTATAGCAAGCCATCAGCTATTTTAAAATAATTACCCATAGCTAAAGAGAAACCAAAGTAACATCAAATGAAATCTGATTAATGGGTGGTAAAAAAAAAAACCCCAATATTCTCTAACTAATTCCTTAAAATAAATTTCAATAGCATAATCTCTTCATGAAGACATTTCTTTAGAAGCTTAAGATAGACTATTTTTTTCCAAGACCCTCACTACTAAATTACACAGCATTTGGGGAGGTTCTGGTTATTTTTCTTAAGTAGAGAATTTTCTATGTGCTTCTATTTTCCCTCAAGGCCATCACAGATTGAGAATAAAATTTCATTTTCCTCCTACAATTATGTAGCTGTATTATTTCTATAATAGGCTTAGGAAGAACAAGCTCCCCAAATGCAATTCTCCAGCTGAAGTTTACAGGGTTGAAATTGAGAGACAAATCCTCTTTGCGTCTTTCTGAACTTTTTTTTTAAAAGGTCAATGTTAATGGCAATTCAGAAAACTCAATTTCTCTGCAGGTGCCAAGGTTTTGAAGACACACTGGGTAGAAATTTGGAGCAGGGTCTAACCTGGAGCACAAGTAATATAGAGAGCTGGAAAGGCATAATTCTAACCCCTGCCCTGGACCCCATTGGCCATGTGCCTTGATATCAAAACAGCACAGTACGCAGGAATTGAACCATGAAGATAGGGGAGTTTAAAAGAGCTATTGCTCAGCTAACAAAAATAAGAGGAAGAGAGGGCACTCAAAGGACCCTTCCAAAGTGAGAAGAATGAATGGTGTTAGGTCGAGGAAAGAGAATATGCAAACGAAAGGAATAGAAAATTAAGACTCAGCTGTAGCAAGTGGCCCTGCACATGAAAAGGACCTTTTCCTGTGAGGTTGAAGGAAAGAGGCAAAGCTAGGAGGGGGTGCAGATAGTTTTGGAAGTTGAGATCCGAATCTCCTGAGCACCTACTTCCCCAGCTCAACACAAGGCTCCAGTCATGAGGAATGAGGAGGTTCAAAGAGGGAAGAAAGCCGAAGAGATCTTCCAAGAAGAACTTAGGAGACATGCCCAGGAGACATGTTCTCTCTGTGCAGAGCTGAGCATCTAACTGGCGTCTCTGGTCATGAGTGTCTGGTGGCCCATCCACAAAGCTGAGTCAGTGTCCAGCAGCACTCGGCAGGCATCCCAGGCTACAGGGCAGAGAAAGGGCTCGGCCCAAGAGTTCGGGGGAGGGGTGAGATATGTAGGTGGAGTGAGGGAGAAATTAGGCCAAGGGAAGGAAGGTTTGGGCAAGAGATTAAACTGATAAATTCCCCAGCTCAGGAGTAGCGTGGGAAGAAAATTTAAAAGACAAAAGAAGACAGAAACATCATGGCATTGGAAATCAGTGGGGACAAGGAGCTCTGTTGTAGAGGAACCCAAGAACGACAGAAAGGTGTGAGTGCGTGGTCAATATAGAGGAGATCCAACGGATTCGACCAGTGCACCAGACGGCTGATTCTGAGAGGAAACAAAAGCTTCTTGGGTTATGGAGATCAACACTCTCTGAGAGGCAGCGCACAGAGCTGACTGCCACAAGAATGCCGAAGTCACCAACAATGACAGCAAGACTTAGTGGGAGAGAGAACTCCGCACAGCGTATAATGGAGTTTGAGACAATTCACGCTGAGGGACTGGGACCCGCCCTCCCCCTACTCCCACTCCAAAGAAGAATTACTTGAAGCCTATAGGCTTGAAATTAAAAGCAAGAGCACACAAATAGATACCAAAGTAAGGAGTAAAATTTAAAAACAAGTGCTGAGTTTGAAACTTCACCTCCCAAAAATCTCAGAAACCTACCAGCTTCTCTTGCTGTTCCCCAGTTTCTAGAATAAACTGATGACATCACTGCTCTTCCCATAACCCCCTTCTGCTGCTTCATCTCCCCTCCATTCACACACACACACACACACACACACACACAGAATCTATCTTTACCCTTCAGTCCCCTCAATGTTAAGATGGAAATCTGGTCCCGTCCACCACTTGGTGTTTCCTAAACTCCTCCCTCTGTCCCTAGTAACAACTTAAGGAGAACTCAGATATGAATATGGAGTTTCTTGGTTGGAAAACAATGGACACTTTACAGTCCTCTCTGCCTATTCGGTCTCCTCTTTACTTGGCCATCCACATCCCCATGAGCCTTTGTGGTTGTTTTTATGTTAATTTACATGAAACAAAAGACATATAAGAAGAATGGTAATAACATTTGACACAAAGCAGTAGAGTAGGTACCATCCCATCAAGGGTACAGTATGGTATTATAGTTACTAAGGAGGTTCAGGATACAGATGCTGCAGCCAGGCATGGTGGTGTACACTTGTAATCCCAGCACTTCGAAGGCTGAGACAGGAGGATCACCAGGAGTTGAGGCTAGCCTGAGCTACATAGCAAGATCCTGTCACAAAAAACCCAAAAACTAAACAAATTTTTTAAAGGGTATGGGTGCTGTGTTTGAAATCCAGCTCACTTACTTCCTATATCGGTGACGGCAAATCTTTTAGAGTACTCAGTGATAACATACAGCCCTCTTTGGCACATGTGCCAAATGTTCACCACCACTGTCTTTTATTATCCTAGAAAGTTGCCTAATCTCTTAGTTCTCCATTTTTCTGCTGTAGTCAAGTGAGGATGCTAACTGTACCTAGTAAATGTTAATTACTTGCACCTGATAACCTTTACTAGGTTGCTTTCAGGGTCTTCCTTCCCAGCAGCATTAGGAAGATACAAGCAACCCTGATTACTCTGCAGGATGAAACCTTCAGGCCAAGAGAGATCTGTTTTGGTGTCCTCTGCCAGTTCGCAGTGGTGGCTTGGAGTTAGTTCCACATTCCTGGAGTCCCCTCCAGAGGCCCCAGACTTCCAGGGCCACCCAGATGCATGAAGTAGAGCCAGATTTGATGAGATCTTTATTTAACCCTCTTTAAAGGTTTTCCTCTAATCCTCTCCCCAAAACCCAGGGTTGCCAAACCTTGTCCACACTATTTTTGACCTGTGCTCACAGCTAACACCACCAGACTGCCACGTAAGAGCTAGAACTGACTTTGGTCGCAACACCCTTTATTTTTCCCATCATTGCATGGCATGGCTCTTCCTTTTTATCTTCTTTTTCCTCTCAACATCTCTGTGGGGGATGGGAGGAGCAAATAATCCCCATGAAAGACTCCATTACTAAGCTGCAACTTTTTATGAGAACTTCTTAAAAGACAGCAATAAAAAGCATAGATCAGAAAATATAAATATGCAATAGACATGCATAATCATCAGTAACAAGACTAGAGTTGGAGCCACTGACTAGCCCTGTGTCTTCATTTGAACCCGCTTCCTCCTCTGTGACATAGGAGTAGTGATATCAGTCTCCTATGCTTTCTAAGAGGGTTTCTAAGAGGGTTAGTTTCTGCAAGTGCGTGGCACACAATGCATGCTAAACACGTGTACATGTGTTCATTGTACATGTGTACATGTACACGTGTACACGTGTACATTATGTCAAGGTTATGAGAGAGTTATCCAGCTTACTCGGAACCTCAACATAAGAAAGCAATGAGCAAGTGTCCAAGATTAGACCAATCCCTGACCCCCAGAAGGTGCAGTGTCTGGAAAACATGGGTTGGGAGGCCAAGCTTGCCCTGTGTCCTAGTTTGGATTACCCCAGGAGCAGATCCCAAACCAAATATTACAGAAAAGGCACCCATAGAAAGGTGTGAAGAATGGAGGTAAAAGAGAAGACAAGCAGTCCGGGATAAGACGGCAGAGAGTGAGGATCATATTAAGCAACCCACAATAGTGGAAGAGTAACATGGGAAAACTAGAGAAATGACACAAAATTATAGCTCAGAGTTCTAGCCAAGGATCTGGGAGACCCTTTCCCAAACACTTAGCAGCTGGTGGTTATGGGCTGACACTCTGAACTCCAGGTGAGTTCAAATCATGAACACTTCCAGCTGGCTGCACGCAGGGACAGAAGAGTTTCCAGGTGGAAACAGCTATCAGCTGGCAAAGGTGGAAATGGTGAAAGCATCTGAGGCGATACAGGCAGCGCATCCACTGCAACTGCTCCTGGCAAACTTTTGTCTGCTTCCCCAGTGGGACCACAACGATGATGCTTTGTAATAAGGTGCAGATGTTAGTTCAGCTATCAGCCCCGTGCTACCCTCCCATTTCCCTTACAACCAGTGAGATTTAATCAGTCAAATTTCTCATGATAGCACTAGCTCTGCCCCAGGTACATATACAGCTGAGTATGCTGGTTATGAACACCCCCAGGGTTTCCATTCATACAAGTGAAAATCTGTGCAGAGAACACTGCACACCCCGATCATCAGAGCTGAGCTCTGGTCTTGAGTGTCCCATTTTTTCAAGGCCAGGTGGGGAGGAGTTGAGGCTAAAGAAAGGGAATAATAACACCTACTGGGTGCCTGCCCTGCAAGCAGTAGTGAAGGAAATATCCCCCCTATCATTTGGATCTACAATACTCCTCAAAAGCCCATTTATTAAAGACTCGGTCCTCAGGCTGGCTCTGTTGGAAGATGTTGGGGCTCTTTAAGAGCTGGGTCCTGTGGGAAGGATGCCACCAAAGAGTGTTTTGTGACCTCGGTCTCTTCCTCTTTCTCTTTTGCACCTGGCCATGAGGTATGAGTGCCTCACACTACCCTCATGAACTGTTACCTTCACCTCCCCACCAACACATACACACATACATACGAGAGACCCAAAAGCAATGAGGCCAACCAATCATGGACTGACACCTCCAAATCTGTGAACCAAAATACATCTTTTCTCTTCCTAAATTGATGATCAGAGGAATTTTTTACAATAACAGTAGTTGAACATGCCCCGCCTTCACAAGCCATCTCTTCCATCTCTGCCAACTTAAAGGGTAGCAATTAATTCATCTTTGTGTTATGTTGACTTGAATTGGTCCACTTACAAATGAGATTGAACAGCTTTTCATGTCTATAGTTCCCCAGCCTTTTAACTTGTACATTATCCTCAGCATATACACATCACTTATCACCAATTTACCACACTGTTCTCCAAGGAAGGTCGACTTCTGATCCAAAATACAGTTTCGAGGAGCCAGCTGTGTTCCCAGGTTGCTTGTGCTCATAACAGAATCAGATATAAAGGGCATAAAGTAGGAGCCTAAGCAACATTTTCCCCAATGCCTCCAGGGTTGATCCCTTCTCCTGGATCTGAACTTGAAGAAAATGCAAGCCGGTATCTGCCATCACTGGCTTCTAGGTATGGCTTTGCTCTTGGCTCCTAGTTGAATCTATCCAATAATAGGCACCAAGATGAGAGAAAGCAGGAGCATAGGAAGTTTTATTTCCCACCCTGTATTAGCTTCCTAGGGCTGCCATCACAAATCATCACAGACTTGAATCACTTAAAATGGCAGAGTTTATCCTGTCACAGCTTTGGAAAAGAGAAATCTGAAATCAACATGGCATGATGGTTGGCTCCTACTGAAGGTTCTGAGGCAGGGCCTGTCCCATGCTTCTTACAATCCTCGGTGTTCCGTGGTGTTTCATAGATGTATCACTCCAACCTTCACCTCCATCAGTATGCGTTCTCGCTGAGTCTTCAGTCTTTCTTTTCTTATAAGGAGGCCAGTTACATTTGACAAGAGATCACCCTAACACAGTATGATGTTCTCTTAACTTCATTGCATCTGCCAAGACCCTACTTCCAAGTAAAGTCACTTTCATAATACCAGTTGTTTAAACTCCAAAATTGGGACATAATTTAACATACACATGCCTGCCTGGCCTCTGTTTCACTACTTCCTCATAGCCACCACACATATCCAGGGACCTCTTTTTATGACAGTACACTACTCTGGACCTTTCAGGGCATTAGGTGAGTGTCTGGAAACCTCACAATGCCACCCTTCTGTCCACAGTACCTTTACCAAACCCTCCCAACCCGTTTCCAAAGTCTCATCACTTTCTGGCTGATCAACTGGCCCACAGACAAACTGAAAAATCCAAAAGTACATTTCAAGAACCGTTCCTAGGATGTGACCTGGGTCTGTGCTGTGTGGCTGCTACAAAAGCAGTTGGGATGCCCAGGTAGAGAGAACTGTGTGTGAGGGTGACTGAAATAGCAGTGGAGCAGAGGTATAAATTGTGTATATCATTTTGAAAAGACCAAGACCACTCTCTACTTTCAGACAAGGAACCCCATTGGGAAAGAGGTTTCATATACCATCTTCTGCCCTACCTGGGAGCAGCAGGAAGTGGTCTGGGAAGAAGGGAATAGCTGGAGAGTAACTGAGGGAAAGAGAGAGGCGGACTCCAGGCACTGACTTCACGAGGCACAGTCAAGCTGTACAGTGATTGCTTAAATTTTAAAACATTTCTTACAGTAAAAAAAAAAAACACATTATCATTAGTCCCCTTTAAAACACTCTCCTTTGCTTCAAACACGTTAATCCCGTTGCTCTTGCCACCTTCTGAAGCAGTGCTGAAAGTGCTCTTTCCTGAAAGTGCACTTTGATAAGTTTTCTTGGCTGTTTCAAAGTCCTGAACTGATTCAAAGTATTTACCTTTCATGATCATTTTGTCTGTGGAAAAAAGCCAGAAGCAATATTATGCCAGATCTGGTGGATAAGGATACACCATAGTGATTTATTTTATTTTATTTTATTTTATTTTATTATTTTATTTCTGGACAGAATCTAATGTACACGTTTTGAATCGGAACATCTAGGCAACCATGAAAAGACACTCAAAAAGCAGACTTTCAGAACTGCTTCAGGAGGGCAGAAATGATGGAAAAAGTGTTCAAAATCAGGAGGAGCATCTTGAGGAAGATTAATGGCAACACACTTTTGACTAAATTTTTTTATTTTTAATTTAAACATTAGTCATATTTTATCCCAACTTGTATCTCCAAAACCCCCACTCCTCATGGCTTCCCATCCTACATAAGGCTCAAGAAGTTTAATCTTAAAATAATGCTGGTTTTTGGTTACTGCTCAGGAGTGGACTTTGTAACTATTGAGATGAGTATTATGTGCCAGTTTAAAGAAAAATAAATTTTAAAAAGATGAGACGGTATTTCCAACTGGAAGAAAACAAGGATGGTTTTTCCTAATAGTGACAAGAATGATAACAAAACCATGATGATTTCATCCAAAGTACAAGAAAGAATGAATTGCCTACAGCGTAGGTTTGATAGGGCAAAGGTAGGAAAGAGTAAATGCATATAAATACCTGTCTCCCACAAGTGCTCTGTTGGGTTCCAATCATTCTGTGTGATAGAAAGACCTAGCGTTAACGATAGGAATGTAAATATGGATCCAATAAAATAAGAAAGATGTGTAAATAAAATAGAAAGGTGAATCAAGAGACAGTATACATAAATTTGGGGTTCACAAGGTCATCAGTTGGTAAAAAGCTGGACAACAAATATGCATTTGAGTTTTCTGGCAGCTGAAGAAAGACTATCAATTACAAAATTGAATCTGTCACGAGAAAAATCAAGCAGAGTAGTTTCTTGGATGAAACAATGCCCTTCTCATACTCAAGACTTCAATTTTTCATGTGGTTCTTCAAATAGGATTTGTTGATTTAGTGGACAATATCCTCACCAACAAGCTGCCATAAATACCATAGAAAGTTTCACCTATCACTTCCATGTACCATTCATCAGAGGAAGCAGAGAGCAAGGTAGAAAAGGCACATTCGTGGACATCAACACAACTGAGCAGTAGCTCCCCTTGGCCTGGCTTGATAGGTTTTTATTGTTTGTGCTGGACCATCCTTTAGAATGAAAAGCACCTGATAGATTTCACGGAGCAAAAGATAGGAGCAACAGCAGCAGATGGAAGGGCACTGTGCAAGCAGCAGGTCGGCATCTTTCATCATCTACCTTCCCGAAGAAGGCAAATCTACCCATCACTCACATGGTAAACACTGGTCCTAAAGGCCTAAGATGCCTGGCTCATAGAAGCAATCTCAGGCCTTCCAGGGTACCAAGAACACACCATCTATATGCCTATTTTGAGGCAAATTTTTAACTTTCTTTCTAGGTTTTGGTTCAAAACACATAATTAAGAGCTCATTCGTATTAATTCCGACTACATTTGAACACTGAGGCTGAATGATGTTAGTAAATGGAATGACATTCCATTGAGATTAAACACATGTGTCCTGAAAGGACCGTGTTTCACAAATATAGAGTTACTCTTACAAAGAATGAATTTGGATGTGCAAGTATACTATTATTCAAATAACTTTCAAACATAACAGAGCTTAGAGAAAAATGCCATTTTCTACCTCAGCAGAGCATGTAATGGTTTGTCACTGCATGTGAAGTTTAATTTGCACAAAGATGCAATACTTCTTTCCTGCAGGGCTCTTGCTTTTAGAGCTGGGCTGGATTACCTAGACCTCCTCTTCCTTCTAATGTCTGCCTGCAAATCTTCAGGAGCCAATGCCGTAGTAAGAGAATACTTGTCATCACCAACTGAAAGAAGAGTGACAGCAGTCTTTGAGAGGAAGTTCCCCGGCCACCCAAGCTTCACATTGAGTAGGAACCAGGAAAGAGCTAGTCTGGAAGACAGAGGGGAAGTTGGGAAGGCTACACCTGGACACCAAACTGAAAGACTACAGAAGGCTACAGAAGAGCACCAAACTGAAAGACCAGTATTGCTAAGACTGAGTCAGCAGAGCCATGAAGGCAGGTTGTTGGGGGATTCTCAGTGGCTCTGTATGTGGAGAGAGTTTGGAAGCACCCACAGCTAGGGAATGTGGTAGGAGCAATGGGCAAGGATCAGATTGCAAAGATCCCTCCCTATGTGTCTGTTATGGTTTATCTCTAAAATGGCTCCCCAAAGGGTTATGTTCAGAAGTGGCCCTGGTTGGAGGAAGACGATAACTGAGACTGTACCCTGGGAGAGTGTTTTCTCATTCCCAGATCCTTCCTTCTCTCTCTGCTTCCTGGCCATTGTGCAGTGGCAGTTTTCCTTCATCATGTCATCTGTCATGGTACTTCTGCCTTGGAGCCAACTAACCATGGGTTGAAACTGTGAGCTGAAACAAACCTTTCCTTACCCTCAGTTGCAGGTGTTGGGTGCTTTGTCCCGGTGACATCAAAATGATACTAAAGTATCCTCCAAAGATGACTGAGATTTCTTTCCCCTGAAGATGATGGAAGACAGGGCAAGAGGTTTTACAGGGGAGTGATGGTGACTTCAAAAAGCCTGGAAGAGCATGTCTACACAAAGAAGCCCAGCATCTAAAACTCCAGCTCTATTCTACACCCTGACATTTGTTCCATTTATTTCAAGTGTGTCAGCTCTATGTGCTCTGGGTCCCCAAAGGCCCTGGCATCACAGTTCATGCTGTTGGTGTGTAGTCTCCTGCCTCTTTACACACACACACACACACACACACACTCTTATTCACATACAGCCTGGGCCACACACCAGCCTCCCTCCAGCCACTGCTCCATGCCTTCTTTCTCCGCTGCAAACCAGAACACTGTCACAGAGCCAGTTCCTTCACTGTGACTAGGAAAAGGCTTTCATCCCTCCAGCTCCCCTTTCTGGGATGCCAGCAGAACATGGCCTAGTAATCAGTCCCAGCAGTTCCTTCCTTCTGGTACCCATGGACATAGTGCAGCCCATACAACCATTCCCAGTATTCCTCTTCCTCCACTCCAGGACAGCATTCTTTATCTCTCTGCCCTCAGGGGTTAATACAGTGTCACATTTAGCCACAGGACCATACAAACATTAGATGAATGAATGTTCAGAGTCCTTGAAGCCAGCACACATGGGATGCTCTTAAAAAAACATATATTATTTGTGTTGTGTGTACATAAAATAAAGATTGGGAGGCTACGGAGCAAACTGTTATAGAAGGTCATTCTGGGAAAGTGAGATGGAGAGAACAGTTTTATTTTGCAGCTGCTTTTAATAGGGAACATGTATCACTTTCACAGCACAAAAATTTAAATTTTAAAAAATCCTTCAAGGCTCAGCCTAGCCCCCAACTCCTAGCATTCCCATACTTCTGTCTCAGCTGTATCTTTTCTCATCTCTGATCACCTGCTGCACAGAGCAGAGCCCCCTCAAGTTTAATACATTGCTAGTCTTACCTGACACCATCCACTCACCTGTGCATGAGCAGAAGGTAAACGAAATTTTCCCATGTAGCTCAGAATCATCCCCATGGCTGTTAAATGGGGGTGTGTTAAATGTCCCCAGTTACAAAGAGAGTACCAAGATACTAGTTAAAAAAGAACCAAGTGGTCTAGTAACCATGACCCCACCAACCTGCCTCCATATGCAGACTAGGTCAAAGGAGGCCGTCTATGGGTAGAGATTCCTTGGAGACATGGCTCTAAAAGGGGAGGTGAATGCTGTTGTATGATCTGGGCCAGGTGACAAGGACTCTTGGGGTACCACTCAGATGTGGAGGTGCTACAGAAAACAAGTGAGGGCATCCCTCTCCAGCTGGATGTTTGCTGAGCTGCATCAATCTCCAGCTTGCCTGGCGGTTGCCCCAGTTGGGGGAAGACTATTGTTGGGAGGCCTAGACAGGGTTGCCTGAAGTTTGCAGGAGAGGGGCCATCATTTCTTTGGTCTCACCAGTTCTGAAGGAAGAACACTGAGCAGAGCAGCCCAGGAGGTGAGAGCCACGGAGTATGGCAGGACAGGGTGCACTTCCCATAGGACAGAGGGCCCAGCTAGAAAAGATTGTGTGGACAGAACCAGGCATGAAGGTCATAAGAGGTCATGCCGGGAGTGCTTCAACCAGAGGCTAGGAACATTATTGGTGGGGAGGGCCCTCTGACAGGCTTCCAGAAGCCCCCATGTGTACTGGTAAGAGTGTGCATGTTCCTGCCTGGCCCTGGAGACTGCTGGCCATGCCAGTCCCCATGAACAGAGAGGCAATCAAATCAGCAGATCCCTAAATAAAGGGACTTGGGCCCATTTCTTCTAATCATCCCTCTGCTTGCCCACTCCATAAAGGTGAGGAGAGAATGCAAAAAGAACTGAATCACATGGGTCAGACTTGAGGGTGAGATGTGAGAGGAAGAAGCTTAGGACAGGAGAGAGGCTGAAGTTGCAATTGGTCTGAATTTAAGACCTCCGGCCACTTGAATGTCTCAACCATCAACATGACCACTGACTTAGCTAAATAGGTCGCAAAATTACAGAATCTACCTGAGGCACAGTTGAGAGCTAAGGGAAGGAAACCAACTGACCATAATTGAAGGCTGTAGTTGGAGAGAAATAAGCCACTAGAGAGCTCTGAGTTGCAGGTAAGAATGTACATTCCCCACAAGGTCTGATCTCTCCACGGGAGAGGACTGTGGAGCCTGTGTCTCTGACATCGACTTGTACAGTATGGGGAGCCCATAAGACACCTAATAAATCTGTATTGGTGAGGGTGGTGATCAGATCCAGAGAAGCTCACCGCCCAAGTAGCCTGCTCCCCTCTGAAACTCCTGACGTCAGTTTGAAAACATTCAACGTTTTTAACTAGAAGTCCTTGCAAAGCCTTCATTATGGTAATGTGCTCCTAGAGGAAAATTAAATATGCTCCTTTCCTTAGAGACTTTAATAAGTTCTCATAAAACAGTTAAGGATATTTAGAAACTACTGCCCTATGCATCACTGATCCAGCATCTGCCAGGGACGGGGCTGCAGCTCCCAGGCCTCAGACCCCAGCTCTAGCCCCCTCATTTCTCCTGTTCATTCCAAGAACACTCCTACACCAGACAATGTGCTAGATGCTAGGTCAGACACTGTTATTTCCTTCTGGAGCACAGCAGCAATGAATGAGAATCCGAACATAAGCCACGAAGGAGGGCTTGGAGCAATGGGACAGGATGGGGCTGTCGGGACAGGTGATCCTGAGGAAAGGCCATGCAATTGAGAACTGGAGATGAATATAAAGTAGCAGAGCAAAGAGGAGGAAAAGTAGCACACACATGAACCAGGGAAAAATCTTGCCTACCTTCCAAACCCAAGCGTCAACTCCTATACTCTCCGACATCAGACACTGGAGAAAAAGGTATACAAAAGAAAAACTGCATATTAGAAATTTCCTAAAACCTAAAACACACATCAGCAATCTCTTGGTTTTGCAGGAACCACTAATGTTTTTGCACATTCCCCTTCCATGTGGACTGTGGGTGTTTAATTACTTCCTGGCACCCTCCCTGCCAGTCTGGGCACTGACTGTCATGGGTGAGGAGGCATTGATGAATGCACCACAGTTTCCCTTTATTGCATGGCTCAATCTATCATAATGCATTTTATAAATTAGTATTCTTAAATTCCCATCTAGTGTCAGTGTCTTTTGATTTATATAACATAGATATGATTTATGGATCATTGCAATAATTTATAGCTCAGGTAACTAATTTGTCGACCAAATTGTACAAGTCACTAAGCACTTCTCTTAGTGACATAGATAGGCCCTAAATGATTTAGGTAATTTAAATTGGCAGGGGACTAATTCAGAGCATGAGACCATGGAAGATTCCAACCTTCCAATCTGAGAACCACTCTTCTTAAAGACTCCAATAGGATGGTTAGATGCCCTCTAACCCATACCCTCGCTTCCAGGAATTTAACCTGAAGGAAATATCTAAAATTTAAAAAGGGCTATAAAAATGCTTCTTGTGGTAGAATTAGAATGGCAAAATGTTGAAAGGCACAAAGACACTCAGAAGTAACAAGTAATTTGGTGAAGTATGAGTAATTCATTAAGTGTATATAATGTTAAGCAGTGAATAAAAATGATTTGCAGAATTCAGTGATTCTGAAGCAGGGACTGCTTTATCTCCCGGAGAACATTTGGCAACATCTAGGGGCATTTTTGACTGTCACACCTGGGGAATT